>CAUZXS010003576.1:10000-300000 GCA_963585895.1 Sepioteuthis lessoniana
ATTAACTACTTATCCAGCTACATGTATCACCATATTGCATATTTACCAACCCCTCCGCTCGGGCAGGATATGACACAAGGTCAATTTTTAAGCGGAGTTTAACAGGTTTGAATTCAGAGTTTTCCTTCTCTTAGACTAGTTGCCTTACCAAGGCTTTAGAACCTAGTCTGCCCTACTATTTACCCATAGCTGGAGGGAGAATAATTGGATTCATACCTTTCCCAAGGGTATTAGTGCTATGTGAAATGCAATTAGCCTGGTCCAGGTTTTGAACTCGTGTCATCGTGTCTATTTCCTACGACAATAACCATCACACCACAGGCACCATATTCAGGACTATATGACTGAATGTAAGTTATATCTTTGATCCAAACTAACCAATGTGTAACAAACACTTCTGTTTTATACCTAAAAGTTATCGGTCCATATATATGAGCACTAAATATTGACTTCTTATATGGCTACATATATAACCATATTCAAGACTGTATGACTGAATCTAATGATCCAAACTAACTAATGTGTTACAAACATTTCAGTTTTATGTATCAACTTTCATTGGTTATTTAATGCCAAAGCCATCCTTGTAAAACAGTAGTGATACTATTTAACCTGTACATTTCCCAAATGGAGTAATGGCATTGAAGGGGTACTCCACACACTCCAGAACTGGAGATTCACCATCAGATGTGATTTAGGTTGGTTGGGTTTTATGGCATATCAACCTTTGTAGGTTATTTAATGCCAAATCCATTTTTATACAAATAAGTAGTAGTCAAGAGCCACCTGAAGGCTCCCTTTTTAACAGCTACTACACCAGGGTGTAGGGAGGGCACTACTCCTTTCCCTAGATTGCTCAATACCTTATAAGGTTAAGTGTTAAGCAAGGAAGTATCAAGTACCATTTTTTGAGTCTTTAGTATGACTGAGATTGAACCCCGCTCTCCCGGGCTATTGGTGAACACTCTACCCATTAGGCCTGGTTCTATTTAAAACAATTCAGTGTAGCATAAGTACAGATTCAATGTCAAAAACAGTTCTATTTCAAACAATTCAGTTTAGTCCAACAGTTCTAATTCAAACAATTCAGTTTAATATTAATATAGTTTTTGTCCACACACAGTTAAATGTCAAAACAGTTCTATTTTAAGTAATTCAGTTTAGCATAAGTACGCATTTTAGTTCTATTTGACCCACAGATAGGACCCTATCAGGTGCTACCACTCCAGGCCAGAGTGGACCCGGAAGTGATGAGAAGCAGTTTAGTGTCATACTCAGGATACCACTCCACCATGGGAAGCACCACAATAACTGATGTGAATGTGTAGTACTCCTTCATTGCCATTGCTCCCAGGTCCACTCTGGCCCAAAATGGTAGCACCTTATAGAGTCCTCTCTATGGATCAAATAGAACTAAACTGTATACTTATGTTAAACTGAATTGAAATAGAAATGTGGTTGACATTTTAACAGTGTACTTATGCTAAACTGTTTTTACATTTAACTGTGTATAAATAAATGACTGATGTTGAATTAAATTGTTGGTGATACATTGCAATACTTGGAACTATTTAACTTTGACTAAACTGAAGAGCTTGAAATAGAACTGTGTACTTGTGCTAAACTGAATAGTTTGAAATAGAACTGTTTATATGTATAAAAATGGATTTGGCATTAATGACCTACAGTGGTTGATGTACCATAAAACCAAACCAAACTAAACTAGATCTGCTGATTTTTAAGGCAAATCTGTGAAGATGATGCATGTTTTTTTTCTTTATGGCAATTACAAACTACTGGACAGATTTATAAAAATAAAGAAAACACATGAAAAATCAATAAAAGTCTGTTCTACTAATTAGCAATTGAGAGAAATTTTTATGACAAAAAGTTACAATGCCACAGAAGCTAAACTTTGAGAATAACTTATGACAAAAGTAACAGACCAATCCAAACAGCTCATAAACTATGTTAAATAGCATTCTTCATTCTATTTTTCTGCCAAATTTAATTGGTTTGGTTTCTTTGTTTAATGGCATATCAACTCTTTTTAGGCTATTTAATGCCAAAGCGATTCTCCTAGAAGAACAGTAGTGGTACTATTTAACCCATAGCTTGGAGGATAAGGGGGTTCATACCTTTCCTAAGGGTATTTGCCCAAAAGTTAATGTAATAGCACAACTGGAGTACGAACTCGCGTACTACGATTCCGCAGTCCATCACTTTAACCATTACACCACAAGGACACTCCCCTGCAAAATTTGAATAGATTCAAATTACTTTAGGTTTTTTATGAATAAGCAAAATATACTAACACCTTATGCTAATGAAAAAAAAAAGTGTTCAAATATTCATTTTTTTCTTCTTATCTTATCAATAAAGAGTTATTAAAAACAATACACATAAATAACCTTGATAAAATATAAGATAAATCAACTTCCTTTTGTTTGGAGTATGGTTCTTATATGATTTTATGGGTTTATAGTGGCATATGGTTAGAGTGTTTGCCAGTGGCCTGGGAGACCTGGGTTCAATCCCAGGTCGAGTATTACCAAAGACTTTAAAAAAAAAGAAAAAAAAGGAGGTATTTGATGCCATCTTTCTTAACACTCAGCATTATGAGGTACAGATTAAGGGTAAAGTGGGGAAATCCAGGGAAAGGAGTAGCACCCTCCCCTATACCTTGGTGTAGTAGCTATTGAAAAGGGAACCTTTGGGTTACCCTCGACTTAGGTCACTTACTTTACTTTTAGTACTTATAGTGATTTTATAAACATTTTTTCAGATTGAACTCACTGAAATGCAAATGTTTACAAACATTTTAGGGATTTGTGAACCTAGTCACTTGATAGAAGTTTGTATATATATATATATATATATATATATATATATTTCTTGAAGAGAAAAACAAAACCAGTCACATTAGGATCATAAATTTATTTCCATCCTGTTATATGTTTTTGATCTAAATCAAAAACACGATAAAAATTAACAGGACTTCTTCAGATCTTATGGATAAAATAAATCAGAATAGACACAGGAAAGAAGGGTGGGAGGGGAGAGAAGAGGGGGTGAAGAGTTTTTTCCTCATTTAGCCCACTTCCGTTTTTTTTTGTTTTTTTTATTGCCGGTTGGAATTATAGTAAATCAATTTTTTTTAAAATTCTAATTACTTTTCAACTTAAAACTCCAGATTTAATACTAATTTAGATAAAATAACTTTATTTAATAACCTTACGTAAGGATACAGTAATACTTATATTAAATTAAATTCAAGATTTAAAATTAAAATTTTTTTTTTTAATTTCAATTTTATTTTCGAGCCTATTAATTCAGTTACCCTTTTATTGAAGGGCATGTATATATGATATGGTTTCTTCACATTTTTTTAAATTTTTATTCATTTACCTTAAATCTCAATTTAATCCATTTTTTTTTATTTAAGCATTATCTACGATAATTTTTCTATAGTTTAAATTTAGTCCTATGTTTACATCTAGCTATTAATTCACATCTTTTATTTAACAATTTTTCAGGGTCTGGGTATATCATTATTTGTATTTTTTCCTCTAGGCATAGATTACACCAACTATCAAAACATTTTGGAGTATTTGACCCTGAAATTTACATATATATTTTTGGTCACAACTTCATTGCGGTAGAGTTAGGTAATAGATAATATCTAATAATATTTGTTAGGTGTACTTATTTATGGTCTGTTACATACCACCAGATTGGTCTAGTAGGTAGAGTGTTCGCCAATGGTCCAGGAGGCCAGGGTTCAATGCCAGGTCAAGTCATACCAAAGACTAAAAAAAATTGTACTTGATACCACTTTGCTTAACACTCAGCATTATAAGGTAAGGATTTTATAAAGTGGAACAATCTGGGGAAAGGAGCAGTGCCCTCCCCTATACCTCAGTGTAATAGCTATTGAAAAGGGAGCCTTCGGGTCATTCTTGACTAAGGTCACCAACTTTACTTACTTAAAATGTATGTATTGACCCAGCTCAACCATCATGATCAGGATGAAACACAAGGTCAATTTTTAAGAATAGAAAAAAATGGTTTGACTTAAGAGTTTTCCTTCTCCTAGAATGGTTTTCAAGCCAAGGCAAAAAGAACACAGCCTGCCCTACAATTAACCCATAACTGGAGGAAGAACAGATGGATTCATGCCTTTCCAAAGAGCATTAGCACAAAGTGAAATGCAAACAGCATTGTCCAGGATTTGAACTCAAGTTGCTGATTCCATTTCCTATGACAATAACAGTTGTGCTAAGTGCCCTACTGTTTCTGCTCCAATGTAACAATTTAACTTAAAAGGTGTTACATACCCATACATGAATATGTGAAATGTACATATAAGGTTCATAACGCACATATAGATAACATAGGAATCCCGAAACACAAAAACACTTACGACTTCTTAGTTCCAGTACGAAACTTTTTATTACCTTTGAGTTAAAAGGTTTTTCGACATAAGGAGAGTGATACACAATCTTTCTATGCTGACTTTTCCATCTGCCCCCCATAATGTGCGGCGCCCATAGCGCACAAATTTGTCTCACCTCGCCCAGGTCTCAATCTCAACTGTCTTTTTCCAAGCCAGGAACTCAACTGACTTTTCTCAAATCTCAGCCCACGCTTCCAGTGCGTGACGTCACTCAGATCCATGGTCACATCCTCTATCTGGGATTTTTATTGTGACATCTCTGAATGGTGCGTGAACACCTGCACTCATGTTTGCACCTAACTAACCTACACACTGAGCCGAAAGGTTCTCAGCCTAACTAAACCCAAAAGCAAGATATATAAAACAAAATCCCTCGGCCATTATATTACAAAGGTTCTGTTTAAACCTTGTTCCCTTCAAAATTATATCCTTTGAAATTTTTTTTTAGATTTTCTCCCCACTAATCAATACCTTTGCCAATCCAGCCCCGTTAGCTGGGGCAGTAGAATGCACAACCTGCATCTTTGCAGAGGAGTGATGCCCCTCCACCAACAAGAGTCCTGGATTTGATATAAAACAATCTAATGAGGCTCCAGTAATGCTGGAGCTTTGGGGAATGCAAAGTACCCCTTTATTGCCATCACTCCCAAGCCCACTCTGAGCTGGAGTGGTAGCACCTGAAAGGGTCCTATCTATAGGTCATAAAACTGTTTGCAAACAAATGACTTATGCTAAATGAATTGTTGTAAGAACTGTTTGATCATTGAACAGTGTGTAAACAAATGACTGATACTAAATTGAATTGTTACTGATACATAGTAATACTTGTAACCATTTAACTTTGTTGACTTATGTTTAACAATCATAAGTGCGTGTGTGTGTGTGTGTGTGAACTGGATTTAGCATTAATAACCTACAGTAGTTGATATGCCATAAAACCAAACCAAACTTTGGCAATCATTGTAAACAATGATTTTAGGAAAGAGATACCAATAATAAAATTTACTAACCCATCTCTTCAGATTTAAAAAGAAAAAAAATGACAAATTAACTGTTACCTATATATATATATTATATACCACAAATGTAAATATATTCCTTAAAATTAAAACCTTAAATTTCATTATTTCTCTGTCAGCCATTTTGATTATGTGATAATATAGGTTAAATTTAAGTTGATTTAATACCACAGTTTAACAGATACTATTATGTTATTAGTTGCTGGAAACAAGAATAAACCCCCAGTGAGACTCAACTTCATATCATTTTTGTCTTGGGAAGTAAATTGTGATAAAAAAAAAAACAAACTAAAACTGGGAAGATGAAGGATAATACAAGTTATGATTATTAATAACAATGACTGGCAGACCTTCATCTAAAAATAAATTGCGAAAATTATGAACAAAATACCCACCCACCCAGCCATGAGTTACATAATAATATCACTGCTGTTCTACAAGGATGGCTTTGGCATTAAATAAACCACAAAAGGTAAATATGCCATTAAAGCAGAGAAACCAAAGTTAAGTAAAAATAAATAAAAATATACTGAATTCTATTGTTTGAAATTTATCATTTTGGATGATTTTAACTACCTCCAATCTTTTCAATTCTAGCTGCTTTTGGATGATTTTAACTACCTCCAATCTTTTCAATTCTAGCTGCTTTTGGATGATTTTAACTACCTCCAATCTTTTCAATTCTAGCTGCTTTTTATCACAACTAATTTGGATTATCACTTGTACAAAATCCACATTTCCTTCTGCCTTGAGAAGTGAATTGTGAATGCAAAATATAAGGAGTTTAATTATCTGAAGAATAGTTTGAACCAAATTTCATTTATCATTATCAAGTTAGATTATTAATATTAATAATTTTAACTCGTATTTCTTTTCACCACAACTTACTAAAGTTCTCACTTCTATGAAAATGACAAACAGCACACACTGGAAATAAGAATTAACTCCCAGGGGGACACAAATTCATACCTGCCTCTGATAGCAATTTGTTATCAAGAGTAACTAGAACTGAGAACATGAAGCATATGTGTTAAAATTAATCATGATTGACAGAGATTCATTTAAAACTCAGAAAAATATACAGAATTCTATTGTTTGAAATCATACAAATTGAGAACCACTTATACATAATTGGAAATCACTTGTGTAATCATCTTTAAAAAAAGCACATATCGGAAACAGTAAAGGATATGCTACCAGTGAGATTCAATTTCACGAGTTATATACTCAGTTATTTAAAATAAAATTTTGGCTGAATTCTAGTTCCTGGTAAAAAATACTTTATGTACAAAGATATTTTTTCATTTATTTTTAGATACCAGAATTTAAGATCTTGTATATATAGACACAACACAACAAACTAAATTGAATAAATTAGATAAATGACAGAGAAGTAGTGTATATATATATATATATATATATATATATATATATATATATATATATATATATATATATATATATATATTTGACATACATACCTACTGAGTCAGAGTATCACCCTCCCCTACACCATGGTGTTGTAGCTATTAAAAAGAGAGCTTTCAGGTCACCCTTGAGTAAGGTTGCCAACTGTTTTTTTTTTTAAACTTTAAATGGTTTCAATGTTCCTTATTTTTTGCACACAGTTCTATTAAAATATGAATAATCTTTAAACCAATTCAACCCATAGATTGGACTTTAACTAGTATTACCACTCCAAGTCAGAGTAAACCTGGGAGTGATGTTAATGATGGGTTACTCTACATTCCCCAAAACTCCAGGATTGAAGCCTCACTATCAGATATAGTTTACCATTATACCCAGGACACTAGTTCTATTTGACCCATAGATGGGACCTAGTAGACACTAAAACTCGGTCAGAGTGGACCTAAGAGTAATGACAATGAAAGTATACTCCATACTCTTTAGAGTTCTACAGCTGAAGTCTCACCAGGAGATGTAGTTTAGTGCCACACCAAGTATATCCCTGCGAACAGGTAAAACTTGAAATATACCAATACGATTCTAGTTGGCATATTTCAAGTATCACCAACAGGGTGAATATATCTTATAAACAGAGCTGCTTGACATAACCGTCTATTCTTTAAATTAATTAATTTTTAAAGCCTTTCTCTAAAATATATTCTGCTATTGCGATTTATTTTCAATTAGTAAATAATTTGCAATGCTTTCTTCTTAATACCAGCAATTAATTAGTGCTGAAACAGCCCCCACCCAAAAAAAAGAAAAGGAAAAAAAAAAAAGACTTAACAGTCAAACAGAGCTGTACAAAACATTCCACTACTAAATCTTTTACCATATATTTTGACTATAAAGAAAATCAACAATCTTTGTAAAAATCATAAAAAAACCTTAACACATTTCACTGTTACTTTGGATATTTCAACAATTATATAATGCCTTCTATATTTTTGAGTTCCTTTATGGGAGACCTGAGTTCAATCCCAGGTTGCGTCATACCAAAGACATTAAAAATGGTACTTGACACCTCCTTGCTTAACACTCAGCAATATAAGGTATATGTCATGGGTAAGGTGGAGCAATCCTGGGAAAAGAGTAGCACCCTCCCCTACACCTCGGTGTAGTAGCTATTGAAAAGGGACCCTTCTGGTTGCCCTCGACTACGGTTGCCATCTTTTTACTGTAATGGCACAGTCAAGCATGTTAGCCACTACACCATAAAGACTTTCCTAAGGTACTATTATAAAGTGTTATTAGATAATTTTATTTAGTATATAAGATATCGTTATTTTATTTATGGATGAAACTATCAGTCCTAAATAATTTTGACCAGTTGTTATCCTAACTGAAGGTTGCCCACTTGGCTGGGAATCAGGGAAAGATAGATAAGGGAAGAAAGACACGATATGCTGTCAAGCTTGATTAAATTGTTTTTAAACATCTTTTTCTATTTGGTAAGTGTTGAAAACTAGTCTAGGTAGAGACGATCACAGACTTAGTCTTGTCCAGTTGGCTAGGGCTGTAGAATACACAGGCTGCATCTCTGCAGAGGGGTAAGACTCCCCTCCCCAAACGAGTGTCCTAGATATGATACTAAACAATCTGATGGTGAGGCTTCAGTAAGGCTGGAGCTTTGGGCAATGTAGTGTACCTCTTCATTGCCATCACTCCCAGATCCACTCTAGCCCAGAGTGGTAGCACCTGATAGGTCGATTGGTTGTTTGGGTTTTATGGCACATCCACCTTTGTAGGTTATTTAATGCTAAATCCACTTTTATACAAATAATCAGTTCTATTTCAAATAATTCAGTTTAGCATGAGTACATATTTTAATTGTTAAAAACATTTCTATTTCAAGCTATTCAGTTTAGTCAAACAGTTCTAATTCAAACAATTCAGTTTAGTATAGATATAGTTTTTGTCCACACTCAAATGTCAAAATAGTTCTATTTGGAGCAATTCCGTTTAGCATAAGTACGCAGTTTAGTTCTATTTGACCCATAGACAAGACCCTATCAGGTGCTACCTCTCTGGGCCAGAGTGGACCAGGGAGCAATGGCAATGAAGGGGTACTCCATATTCCCCAAAGCTTCAGCAATACTGGAACTTCACAATCAGATTCTTTCGGGTTATATCCAGGACACATGTTGGGGGGGTTACCCCTCTGCAGAGGTACAGTTGGTGTATTCTACAGTCCCAGGCAACTGGGCAGCACCTAATAGTGTCCTATCTATGAATTAAATAGAATTAAACTGTATACTTATGCTAAACTGAATTGTTTGAAAGAACTGTTTTGACATTTAACTGTAAACAAAGAAACTATACTTATATTAAATTGAATTGTTTGAAATTTAATTTGGTATTAAATGACCCGAAAAGGGTTGATAGGCCTGAAAACCAACCAACCCAACTGAAGGATAATACTAGTCAAAATTATTAATTATTATAAGATTATCTATGCTCTCTTATTAACTAAAACCAAATTTGTCTAACTATAAAGTATGACAATGTATTTATTTAACCCTTCCACCATGAGTAAGATGCATCACACAAGTAATTTTTTGGCAGAGTATTACCTATTTGCTCTTAAGGTTTTCCTTCTCATAGAGTGGCTGCTATATCAATGCTAAGTAGTCTGCTGAACTATTTAGCCATAGCTAGAGTAGGAAAACATGGATTATTGCATTTCCCCAGGGCATTAGCACAAAGTTAAATGAAAACCGTTTCATCCAGAATTCGAACTAAAATTACCAATTCTATTTCCTCTAAAGATTATTTGTGTTTTATTTTGGTAGATAGAATTAAATGTATTAAAATATTCATTTTTTAAGCCCTCCATAACACCATGTTTTTATTAGGGATTACCATAAGAAATTGCTATATAAAGATTACTTATGATTTATTTACCAAATAAACTATAATGCAAACATGCATCCTTCATGATAACATGTGACACATTTGTGTGTCATGGTGACCACCCTCCATTTTTTTTTTTTTTCTTTTACACACAAATCAAAAATTATGGAATGGATAGTCAAATGAATCAGAGATGATGCATAGTATGGTGCAGTAAATGTTTTATGGTTTGTAAATTTTTTAGCAGATTAATAAACAATTAACTATTGCCATTTTAATCATGTAATTTTTTTTTTTAAATCATCAAGTGAAAGTCAAAATACATTCATTCATCTAAGTAAATAAAAAGTAGCATAATACCACCTCTGTCTCATGAGAGTTGTGACATTTAGTGTATAAAATTTATATGCAAATCTAACAATTATTATGGGACAATAATATAGCACTCCTTTCAGGAAGGACACAAAGAATAAAAATTCCTGCAAATAAAGATATCAGTTTTTGCTTTCTTAGCCAAATGTCGTGAATGTCACGTCTGTTAAAAAGTAGACACATGTATTTGGGCTGTATTTCTTTGTTGAGACATTTGTTTGTCTACATATTTTTGTTTTGATTACTTCAAGTCACCATATGGATGTTATAATATCCAGCTGGGACTGGCTAATAAACTTTTCATAATCAATTGGTTTCCAAGTACTTTCGGAGCCATTTTGGGCCATTATGGGGAGGGGATATATTGCAAAAATGATACAACTTTACAACTTTGTAAGAATTAAGCATTTAATACTTATATAGGTGTCATGTAGCATTTGTTTTTAAAGTACATAGAACCAATTAATTATGGAAGGTTTATTAGCCAATTCCAGCCAGATATCATAACATCCATATGGCGACTTGAAAGAATCAAAACAATGTAGACAAAAGATATCTATACTGTTTAAAAAATGAATAATGTTTATAAAGCAAAATTTCTGGTAACACTTTTCTTTTTGTAATTGGGGGGAAAAAATTTTCTAACATACTTGTAAAAATTAATGGTCCTAAGATAAATGTGATCTACGTGCTGGCATCAACGGAATATGGTATCTAAAGCAACCAAGTAATTTTGCTTAAACCTGAAATTACTTTATTTTCATTTAAATAAAAAAATTTAAAAAAATCTAATTTCAAATTGGAAATAAATAATATTGAGATTTTAATGGTATTTGAATCTGTCTTGGGTTATTTTATATGTAGAGATTAGAAAATTGCATTTATTGTACATTCATATTTACATTTTTGTATTTTTTTTCTTTTTACACTGAATACGAATAATTTTTAAACAGATCTACTTGACTCCTAAATGGGCTCATAGTAGGTACTACCACTCCAGGTCAGAGTGAACCTGAGAGTAATGACTAATGTGTACACCACACTCCTAAAATTTCCAAAACTAGAGCCTCACCATCAAATGAAGTTTAGTGTAATACCCAGGACACATCTTTTGAAGGGTTTTAACCCTTTGCAGGGGATACAATCTATTTATTCTACACCCTGCCCACAGCAAAGTAAATAATATTAGTCTTATTACCTTAATTTTTGGATGAATTTATGTAGCAGCAACAGAATGCCTGCACATGGATGTTTACAAAAATATATTCCCATATTCTGTAACACATAAATTATAATAAGCTGGTATTATAAATTACCTTTATTTTTTTTTATTGAAATTACTTCATTTTTTTTTTTTTTTTTCATTCTTTAAACTCAAACAATTTTTTTAAAAAAAAATAAACAAATTTAATTTCAGGTTTTATATTTTAAAAATAAAATTAGTTTTAGTTTATGTAAAACTGCCCGGTCATTTTTATCATTAAGGGTTTTTGGACTATTGTCTTCATCCTTATTGCCAATAAAGTCTGCCAATTTGTTGGAGTATTCCACCCTATCCATTACCACGGTAACATTGCCTTTGTCAGCTGGGAGTATTATAATACTGTCATCATCCGGTAGCGATTTAAGAGCCTGTCTCTCCGTTTTTGAGATGTTAGGTTTCGGAGGCTTTGATAAAGATGAAGACAATAGTCCGAAAACCCTTAATGATAAAAATCAACAAGCTTCGTCTCAGAAATGTAGACAACTAATGCCCGGTCATTGTATAGAAGACATATTCCACTGACATCAGCCAATGTGTTATCACATCCCTCCTGAGACTGTCTCTTTTTCTAAGTCCTGATAACGAGACCTTAGAGTTTATATAAAATTAATACAACCCCTGTAGTATAGTGACTAAATGAGCTTGAATTCAAATCACCCTATTACATTCACTTTAAGATTAATACCTTTGGGAAAAGGTATGAACTCTCTTATCGCTCTGCCCCCACCTATAGGTTAAACAGTACTACTACTATTCTACTACAAGAATAGATTTAGTATTAAATAACCCAGGAAGTTTGATATTAATTATTTAACTGAGACAACAGTTTAAGTTTAGAAAAAACAAAACAAAACATGAAGACTAAACTTCTTAAAAATTTTATAAAACATGAAAAAGTTTCTTTTTACAAGAAAAAAAAAATTAGAACCATATTTAATAACTTACCAAAATTCATTTTCTACAAAGACATTTTCCAAAACCATAACACATCTTAGCAGTGATGCCTCAAAGCCCCATTCTTTATACAGTTTAAATCTTCACTCTTGGATTCCATTAAAATTCCTTCTTCGGTAACAACACGAGAACAGACCAGTTTTCATCTAACTTGTACACAGTAGAGTCTTGTGCTCTTTGGGCTAAAGATAGAAACTGTGAAGTTAACTCTCGGCCTCAAGTTTTTATACTGCATACCTCATTTGAATATTAACCATTCTCCTTAAGCACATAACAAATTGGAATAATTCTAATCTCTATGGGGAGGGAAGAGGACAAAAAAAAAGAAAGAACTAATAATCTTGGAATTAATTATAAATGATAGAGATAATAAATGCCACTTATGCAGGTTTGGTCTGGTTTACTTAACGGTATATCAACACTTTTTTTTTTTTAAGGTCATTTAATGCAGAAATTCAATTCATTCATAAATGTTTGATTACAATTAGAACTATTTTCAATCATAATCATTTTTAATCACCTTTTTTTTATTATTATTATTCACCTATTGTAATAATTTCTTTGTACACAGTTATATGGTATCAAGTATTCCTATCAAATACAAATAATTTGCACACAGTTACATGGTTTACAGTCTTTTTGTGGCACGTTTAGCATAATTGTAGGAAATAGAACCAGTGACCCGAGTTCAATTCTGGCAAGGCAAGGCTGTTTGCCTTTCACTCCACACTAATGCCCTTGAAAAAGCCATGAATCCATCTCTTCTCCACCCCCACCCCCAGTTGTGGGTAAATAGTTGTAAAGACTAGGGTCTGCAGCCTTGTTCTAGAAGAAAGAAAACTGATTCTAACAAGTACTTAAAAATTGACCTTAAAAGAACTAATTCAATTTGGTTTGTTTGAGCTTTATGGCATATCAACCTTTGTAGGCTATTTAATGCCAAATCCACTTTCATACAAATGAACAGTTCTATTTCAAACAATTCAGTTGAGCATAAGTACACAGTTTAATTGTCAAAAACATTTCTATTTCAAGCTATTCAGCTTAGTCAAACAGTTCTAAATCAAACAATTCAGTTTACATATCAAAACACTTCTATTTCAAGTAATTCAGTTTAGCATAAGTATGCAGTTTAGTTCTATTTAATCCATAGATAGGACTATCAGGTGCTACCAGTCTGGGCTACAGCAGACCTGGGAGCAATGGCAATGAAGGAGTGCTCCACATTCCCCAAAGCTGCAGCCTTACTGAAGCGTAACTATCAGATTGTTTAGTGTCATATCCAGGACACTCGTTTGGGGGGGGGGAGTCTTACCCCTCTGCTGAGAAGTAGTCAGTGTATTCTACAGCCCTAGCAAACTGGACAAGACTAAGTCTGTGATCGTCTCTACCTAGACTAGTTTTCAACACTTGCCAAATAGAAAAAGATGTTTAAAAACAATTTAATCAAGCTTGACAGCATATCATGTCTTTCTTCCCTTATCTATCCTTCCCTGATTATATACAAATTTGCTTAAAAGCCTCTAAATGCCCCAAGTGAAATAATAGTAGTTGCCAACCTCTTCAAAACTCCAAATACCCTCCCACAGGTCTGTACTGACTTTTGAGAAACACTGATCAGTATAATTGGTTTTGTTTTGTTTTTTTGTTTAATGGTATATCAACCCTCATGGTTTATTTAATGCCAATGCCTTCGTAGTAGAAAAACAGTAGTAATACTATTTCATCCATTAGTCCAAAAAGGAATGTAACAGCGTGACTGCAGTTTGAACTCATTTACCTTGAGGCTGTGGTCCAACGCTTTAGCCATTACACCACAGAATTAAGTGCATTATAAAGAAAAGAGAGTATCCTGATAAATATCTATTGTATATGAAGCCCTTTACTGACCTATTGGCCTAATGGGTAGAGTGTTTGCCAATTGCCCAAGAGACCAGGGTTCAATTTCAGATCAAGTCATACCATCATCATGTCGTGCCGCTAGCACGGATATCCCTGACTCTCTCACGCCACTTCTCCCTATCGTTCATCGCCTCCAGCAGGTCTTCAGAGCTACATCCCATATCCTCACATAGCTGCTGTATGTATGTATGTTCGAGCTGGTTGTCCTGCTTTTACTTGGCCACATGTGGAGGTCCATAGGAGTGCATCACTTATGAGCTCATCCCTGCTTCTCCAGCAGTGTCCTGCATGTCTGGTTTGTCTAACTTGGACAGTTTTCATGATGGGAGGCAAGTGGCCGTATAGTTGGTGACTTGTCGGGTGTTGCCACCAGGACTTGTTCAATATTGCTTGCAGCATTCTTGTGTAATTGCCGTCTAGCTTGTTCTCCAGCCGTCTAGTTAGCGTCCAAGTAGAGCATCCATACAGCAGTATCGACACGACTGCTGCCTGGAAGAAACTGCGTTTCATTTTATCGGTCAGGTCTGATTTTCATATGATCGTACTTGATATTACTTTACTTAACACTCAGCATTAAAAGGTACAGATCAAAGGTAAAGTGGAGTAATCCAGGAAATGGGAGTAGTGCCCTCTCGTACACCTTTGTGTAGTAGCTAATGAAAAGGGAGCCTATGAAACCTTTGAATATCTTTAATTCTAAACAATATGCATACTAACTGTTGGGGGTATCTTGTAAGAAATGGAATTGGTCATCCAAGTTCGAACCCTGGACAAAACTGTATTTTGCTTCACGCTAATGCGCTTCTTCCTTCCCCAGATATGGGTAGATAGTAAGATTGCGTTCTTTAGTCTTCATGAGGTAACCAATCTAAGAGAAAGAAAACTTAATTTAAACCAGCTTTACTTTGCTTAAAAATTGACCTTGTGGAGTAATCCAGGAAATGGGAGTAGTGCCCTCTCCTACACCTCTGTGTAGTAGCTAATGAAAAGGGAGCCTATGAAACCTTTGAATATCTTTAATTCTAAATAATATGCATACTAACTGTTGGAGGTATCTTGTAAGAAATGGAATTGGTCATCCAAGTTCGAATCCTGGACAAAACTGTTTGTATTTTGCTTCATGCTAATGCACTTCTTCCCTCCCCAGATATGGGTAGATAGTAAGATTGTGTTCTTTAGTCTTCATGAGGTAACCAATCTAAGAGAAAGAAAACTTAATTTAAACCAGCTTTACCTTGCTTAAAAATTGACCTTGTGCTACATCCTGCTCATAGCAGAGAGGTGTAAATACATATTTAATGCTACACCAATACCTTTATGGGTCACTTAATGCTGAAATTTGACTTATCATAATCATAACTATATCTTCAACATTTTTTTAAAAATCACTTTAGTTAATGATAATGTTTGCAGTTATATGGTTTCATCTAATACAAATTTGCACACAGTTACACGGCAAAGAGATTGGGCAAATACATACACATTAACAGTTGTGCTTTATTTGCATGATCTTATGCCAGACTAATCAAAGCTTAGTAAATAACTGTCTTTACCATAACGTAATGGTTATTTCAGACACCAATTCACTAATGAATTTGATCCTCGCAGAGTTAAATGCTGTCTCAAAGTTCAGCTTGAATCAAAGTATTTTAATCCAATATGGCTACCTCCTTAATGGCCACCTGATGGATTTTATATTGGAACCACTTTGTGTTTAACATGCATTCTAACATAGCTGCCATCTGGAGGTTTTTATTGAATGCACTGATGTCATCACACCAAAATTATATACATTAACAACAGGAATAAAATAAGTACATGACCATTATAAATATCTTTATCATTACATACTTATGAATATTCGGATTTAGATATGGGTGGGGAGCCAAGAAACCTATCCTGTTTCTAAGTAGAGGAGCATCTATATGCCAAAAAATTCTGAATAAATTTCAAAAGGAGTGTAAGAAGGTTGATTATTGACACCAATTCCAAAATACTGATCTTCCTAATTGCTCATATTTAGGACATTTTTCATTTTATAAATTTCTACATTGTGGATGAATTTTTTTAACATAACACAATTTAGGACATTCAAATAAGTGAATGGACAAACCACAAAATAACTAAGTCAAGCATTAGCTGGACACTCCTTGACATAGTAAAATATATTAGCTATGACCGATGAAAAAAATTTCAGATATATTTAAATTTCTAAGAGATGATTCTTTAAATTTGATCTCTGTTTATTTTAAGCATTTCAAATAATGACCATCTTAAAATCCATATATGACATGGTTCAGTTTCTTAATGGCATACCATTTTTCATGGGTTATTCAATGACAAATCCATACTGGATTATTTAACTCATAGCTGGTAGGTAGGGAGTTAAAAATTCTATTTCTTTTTCAAAATACTGCACTTAAAATATGTATTCTGACACCAATTCCAAATATAGTTTCATATGGGAAGCAATCTTCAGGTCATAATGTTAGATGGGATTTCCATAAACTTATGAGGATTTTTTTTTTTTTATATCGAAAAAAATCTGTTTATATATATTCATATCATAATGTTAACATTGTACTTCTTTTTTGTTTAATGACATATCAATCTTAATGGGTTATTTAATGCCAAAGCCATCCTTGTAGAAGAATAGTAGTGGTTCTACTTAACCTATATTTGGGAGGATAAGGAAGGTCATACCTTTGCCAAGGATATTTGTCTGAAAATGAACATAATGGCATAACTGAAGTTTGAACTCGCTTACTACAATATTGGGGTCCAATACATTAACCACTAAACTACAAGGACTCTCCCCCATATATAATATGGGTAAGTACTGCTAGTATATACTATACAACAAACTAAACTGTACAGATTAAACGGATGACTTATTGATTGATTTTAATTACATGTCAACCCATCAAGGATTATTCAATGCCAAGAGGTTAGGAATTGCATTTGTGGTACATTCAGATTTGCATGTTTTTTGTAGTTGTTTCTAAAGAGTTTTTTTTGTGTATGGGCCAATCAAATATAAATAATTTTTAAACAGATCTATTGGATCCATAAATGAGACCCTAACAGATAATGACACTCTGAGTCAAAGTGGGCTTGGGAATACTAGCACTGAAAGAGTACTCTACACTTCTCAAGTATCCAGAACAGGATCCTGGATTGCACAACTTTCATGTTATCAGCAAGCCAAGTTCAAATCCTGGATGAGGCAATATGTCTTTCACTTATGCCCTTGGCATGAATCTATCTCTTCTCTCCCTTGTTCTGAGTAGATAGCAGACTGGGTTCTTTAAAGTTGGTAAGGCAATCAGTCTAAGAGAAGGAAAACTGAATTCAAACCAGCTTTACTCCACTTAAAAATTGACTGTCTTACATTCTGCTCAAGGTGGAAGGGTTGGGTAAGTACATACTTATATAACACAAAAAAAAAAAAAAAAAAAAAAGGAATTGTAATACAATTGTTTTATTTTTGGATCTTTTTAGCAAACTTGCTAATCCATAAGTAAATAATCTCATCATTTTGGCAGTAATTAATTAAAACATTTAATGAAGAAAGCACTGAATATAAAAAAAACAGAATTGTCAAATTAAATTTTAGAAGAGGAGCAAACTGTTTGCAGTTCCCTTTGCACTAATGCCATTAAACAGGGGCATGAATCCATCTTTTCTCTCTCAAGCTATGGGTAAATAGTTGAGTAGACTGGGTTTTTTAGCTTTGGTAAGGCAACCAGTTTAGGAGAAGGAAAACAATTCAAAATTAGCTATAGTTTGATTAAAAATTGACCTTGTGTCACATTCATGGTAGAGGAGTTGAGTAAATTATATACTTTGGCACATAGAAGTAAACACACACCTACTGAGGCATGTATACACACACACAAACACAGAAGCTCTACTTAAGAATTGACCTTGTGTCATGACCTACCTATGGCAGAAGGGTTGGGTAGATGAGTCAGTGACAATACGAAAAAAAAATTTATGAA
The DNA here is from genome assembly GCA_963585895.1 of Sepioteuthis lessoniana. NCBI lineage: Eukaryota > Metazoa > Mollusca > Cephalopoda > Myopsida > Loliginidae > Sepioteuthis > Sepioteuthis lessoniana. The sequence continues at coordinate 28,289 of CAUZXS010003576.1, forward strand.
GCCAATTTCAGTATTTTTTTTGCAATGATCCTGTGTGACATTCTGCTTGTGACAGGAGGGTTGTGGGTAAATATATATTTTCATTTTAACATTACAAATATACGGAAATATTTTTTTTTAAATTTGAACAATTGAGAAGCTTGGAGTTATTCCTATTTTTAGGCTGTCACTGCATTCCACAATCTTTAACAGCATCAACAGAATATCTGGTCTTGAAAATTTGACATATGCCTATTTTGGTTTGATTATCATCATCATGTCGCGCCATCAGCACGGATATCCCTGATGCTCTCTTACCACCCCTCGCTATAGGCCATTGCTTCCAGCAGGTCCTTAGGGCTACATCCTGTATCTACACAGAGCTGCTGTATGTAGGTTCGAGCTGATCGCCCTGTCTTTGCTCATCTCTGTGAAGAGGTCCACAGGAGTACATCACCTATGAGCTCATCTCTACTTCTCCAGCAGTATCCCGCATGTCTGGTTTGTCTAACTTGGATAGTTTTCATGATAGGTGGTAGGTGGCCATATAGCTGCTCCTTTGAGGGGTGTTGCCTCCAGGACTTGTTCAATATTGCTCACAGCATTCTTGTGTAATTGCCGTCAAGCTTTTTCTCCATCCGTTTAGTTAGCATCCAAGTAGTGCATCCATATAGCAGTATCAACACGACCGCTGCTTGGAAGAAACTGCGTTTGATTTTATCGGTCAGGTCTGAATTCTATATGACTGATAGCCTATTGATAGCTGTACATGCCTTTGCTAGTTGCATGTCGATGTCTGTCTCTGTTGATGAGACACTGCTTCCTAGGTAGGTGAACTTGTCAACTAGTTTCAGAGAGCTACTGTTTAGTGTGGAGATGTTGCCTGTTTGATTAAAGCACACATATTCTGTTTTGTGTGCATTGACATAGAGGCCAATGCCTGCAGCGGCTCAATCCAGACTATGTTTTAGGGTTTTGGCTTGGGCGGGTGCATTTGCCAGAAGCGCTATGTCATCGGCATAGTCAGCGTCCGTAATTGTTTTTGCAGGGTACCTTCTGCTTCTTTCCTTTGTTAGCTTAAAACCATTTACTTTGATTTTATCAATAGATGTTCTAAGCACGTAATCTAGACAAATGATAAAGAGGTATGGGGCTAATGTGTCTCCTTGCAGTACTCCTGCTACAATGTCAAAGTAGTCTGTGTCTCCATCTGGAGAACGTACTTTCACTTTGGTGTTTCTATAGAGAATCATTATGGTTGTGACGGTTTCTTTGGGTAGGCCGTATGGGAGTAGAATTTGCACCATCTTCCCTCAGTGAATGGAATCAAAGACCTTGGTAAAGTCGACAAATAATATTGTTGCCTGTAGGTTTTTTGCACATACGCCTTCAAGAATTATACGGATAGTCAAAATTTTATTTTTTTTTTATGAAATGAAAAAAATAAACCAATTGTTTATGATAATTACAATACTACTTTTGTATTTCAGTGTAAGTGAGAGAGCAGTAGATAGATATTTGGTTTTATGGCACATCAACATTTTGTGTGTTATTTCATGTTGAAGTAATTTTAACAAATTATAGTCTCCAATTATAGTAATTTTATAGTAATTATAGTAATTTTAACAATTATAGTCTCCAATTATAGTAATTTTAACAATTATAGTCTCCAGTTATATACAAAATTGATTATAAATTAGAATTGATTTAACAATTATAAATTAATTTAATTTACAGTAAATTATAATTTAACAATTATAAATGAGAATTGTTTTAACAATTATAGTCTCCAATTATATACAAAAAAAATGTGTCTTCACAAATATTTTAAACAAGTCAACACTTCATTATCTTAAACAGATCTATTTGACAGATAGATGACACCCTAACAGGTACTACCACTCCAGGTCAGAGTGTGTAAAATACAGCTTGGCTGACAATATAGGACGAGGTTAAAATCCCACGGTGCAGTCACAAACTGAAGCACTGGAAGAGGGTAACCTGTGAACTGCATGACAGTTATTTCCGCTCGAGACAATGATCAAACATGCCATTTCAAAAACGGCGGAAGTTGCATATTCCATTGGCCAGTTATGGGAGGAGATTGCGTGGGCGAGGAGGCATGTCCATATCTCCACATGGGAGTTTGATGGTAATATAAGGCCGACGATTTGAACGGAAGACAGTGAAATTCTGCTGTTCACGCAAGCTTGTCCTGTCGTTACCCCGTGTGTATTTTCTTGGCCATCGTCTAACTTACACCGAAGGGTCCAGGTCTCATAGATGAACGATTCTAATACCTCTCGATTGCTCCTACTTCACACAAGCATCCGTCGAAAAAATAAATATATATTTTTATATATATTACATGTTGTCGTTTGTTTGGCCAGAGTGAAACTTAACAAGTGGACTAAGGAGTAATGGCAATGAAGAAGTGAGTTTACACTTCCAAGAGCTCCAAAACAAGATCTTCAACAGTTTTGTTTTATATCAGGACCTTTTGAGGAGAAGATCTTACACTTTTGCAGGGAATGCAGTAGACAAGGTCCTGTTGACAGAGCACGAATGTTTGTGTGGGGAATGATTGACAAAGTCATCATGTGGGTCAGTGGGGGTAGATTTAATTGAGTTTAGCCTCACTTTTTTCCTCTTAACAATGATACCCAACAAATATTAAGGACAAAGATATGTTGGTATTTTCAGTGGGAGAGCTGGTATGTTAAAGAATTCATTTTGTAACCCAGTTCAACTGAATGAAGGAAAGGAGGGTCAAGAGATGAAAGAGGGACAATAAAAAAACAGAGACAGAAAAGAGGATGGAAAGAAAGAAAGAAGGGTTGGAAGAAAGAAAAACAAAGAAAAAGAAAGAAAAAAGAGACAGAAAAAGAAAGAAAGAAAATAGGGGTAATAAGAAAACAAAAGAGACTTTAGAAAAGAGGTCTGAGAGAAAGTAAAGATGGTTGAAAGGAAGAAACAAAGAAAAGGTCAAGAGAAAGAAAGAAAAACAGAGAGAAAAGAGGATCAAAAGAAAGGAAAAAAATGAAAAATCAAGAAGAAAGAAAAACAAAGAAAAAGAAAGAAAAAAGAGACAGAAAAAGAAAGAAAGAAAATAGGGGTAATAAGAAAACAAAAGAGACTTTAGAAAAGAGGTCTGAGAGAAAGTAAAGATGGTTGAAAGAAAGAAACAAAGAAAAGGTCAAGAGAAAGAAAGAAAAACAGAGAGAAAAGAGGATCAAAAGAAAGAAAAAAAAAAGAAAAGTCAAGAAGAAAAAAAAAACAAAGACAAAAAAGAGGACTGAAAGAAATAAAATAAAGAAAGAAAATATGAATGGGGAGGGGAGGTAGGTTTTAAGAACAATTTCAATGTCCAAAAAAATGGTTCCATTTCAAACAATTCAATTTAGCATAAGTACACAGTTTAATTGTCAAAAACATTTCTATTTCAAGCTATTCAGTTTAGTCAAACAGTTCTAATTCAAAAAATTATTTATCGTGAGTATGCAGTTTAGTTTTATTTAACCCATAGATAGGGCCCTATCAGGTGCTACCATTCCGGGCCAGAGTGGACCTCGGAGCAATAGCAATGAACGGGTGCAAAATGCATGGGAACTACATAAAGATGTATGCTCTTTTGAAGAGATTCAGGAAGCAGCATCCAACAAAACAGCAGCTTTACAGCCACTTAACTCTCACCTCACAAACCATACAACTAAAATGAACAAGACATGCTAGAGAAGCAGAAACAAACTTATAAGCCAAGTTCCCTTATAGACTCCTACACATGGACATAACAATGTTTACCAACAAGCAAAACTTCCATTCATCAGCTTTGAGCAAACACTAGATGCTATGGAGAAGGACCTACCAAGAGGAATAACTAATAGGAATGGGTGGCAAATGAGACTCTAGGGAATCCATGTCATCAGCACAACCTGATGATGTATGTAAAGAATCTTCATTCTAATCCTTTCTGCCTTAGGAAATAACACAATGCGTCCAGAGAAGTTTTATTTATGTTGAATAACAAACATTAAATTTGAGAAGAGAAGCCAAGAATTTAAATATAGAACAATGATAGCAAAGACCTTGCTCACTTTTCTTAAATTTGAATATCTGAACAGTGGCCAAACTATATAATATTTACCTCTTCAACTACCACAAAAGAAATCTATTCAAGTAGCCATCTTTGATAAGCCTGCATGTAGGCAGATGCCAAATTTGACTAACCAGTTGTCATCAAATTGAAAAAAGTAAATTTAAAAATAAAGAAAACAAAATTGAATAAACTAAAGCAGGGTATCACCTCTTACACAGTTGGAATCTTATCCTGTCAGTAGGTCTTAAAATACACTGACTATATACCCTGCAGAGGGGGCTAAGACTACTCCTCGAAAGGTATGACACTAATCCACACCTAATAGTGAAGCTCCTGTTCTGGAAAAGGCAGAGGGTGGAGTATCCCTTTATTGCCAATACTCCCAGGTCCACTACAAACTAGAGTAGTGGTATCTGTTAGGATCACACATCTAAGGGTCAAAATAGTTCTGTTTAAAAATTATTAGTATTCAGCTGGAATCATCATCATTATCATGTCGTGCCGCAGGCACAGATATCCCTGACCCTCTCTCGCCACTTCTCCCTATCGTTCATCGCTTCTGGTAGGTCTTCAGGGCCACATCCTGTATCCTCACATAGCTGCTGAATGTATGTTCGTGCTGGTTGTCCTGCTTTTGATATAAAATAACCCCAACAGATTGACATGCCATTAAGATCAGTCAATCAATCTGAAAAATGTAAATATAAAACATACAATATACACAATTTCCTAACCTCCAGATATAAAATACACCTAACAGATTGACATGCCATTAAAATCAGTCAATCAATCTGAAGAAACAACTACACCAAAAACGTAAATATACACATAAATAAAGTTGGCGACCATAGTTGAGGGTGACCTGAAGGCTCCCTTCTCAATAGCTACTCCACCGAAGTGTAGGAGAGGGTGCTACTCCATTCCCTGGATTGGTTCACTTTACCCTTTATCCATACCTTATAATGCTGAGTGTTAATCACAGTACCTTGAAGCACCATTTTTTGAGTCTTTGATATGACTCAACCAAGGATTGACCAATAACACAGTCAAAGATATAAATATTCCCAAACCTCAAGGCATAAAAATAACCAAAAGAGATTGCCTTTAAATGAGTCAATTAATCTGAAGAAACAACTACACAAAAATCTAAATATAAATGTACAATCAATGTAATTCCATAAGATGTAGGCATAGATTACCCCTAGATGAGTTGATATGCTGTTAAAATCAATCATTTCAAAGTTGATATTTGAAAATAAAAACCAAAGAAAAATAACTCATATATGCACATCTTAAAGTCAGAGATTGTTTTCCCTGTGTTGTCGTGGCTAATGTGTCAGACTGCAATATTGTAGTGAGTGAGTTCAAACTCCAGTCATGCTATTATGTTCACTTTCAGACTAATACTCTTGGAAAAGGCATGAACCTCCTTTTCCTCTCTTCTGGATATAGTTGAATAGTATTGCTACTGTTCTTCTACAAGGAGGGCTTTGCCATTAAGTAACCCATGAAGGTTAATATGCCATTAAAAAAAAGGACCCAAACCAGAGCTAGCCCAGCCTATTTATCAGATATGAAAAATATTGATTTGACATAATTGTCTTTACTGGGTATCCTTTTGCGATGAGGCTTCTTAATCTGAGAATTAATTTTTTATTTATTGCAGACTTTTTGTCCTCATCTTAGTGAAGCGTTTCATATTTTTGTGAAAAAGAAACAACAAAAAAACTACCAAGATGAGGACAAAAAGTCCACAATAAATAAAAAATTAATTCTCAGATAGTCCAATAAACCTGAATAATAAAGTAAAAAATAAAAATCGTCAAGCTTCGTCTCAGAAATTCAGACAACTGAACAAGAATTGGTCAAGTTATTTGATTACAAAATGATATCAATTCTTCTGAAACATTCTTTACACCTTCAATGATATATTTTTTGAAAGAACCTATACTATTTTACTCTTTTTGCTGAATTATTCAATCATCTAACAAATGAAAAGTATGTTCTTAAATTTAGAATGCATAAATATATAGAAAAATTGAGAAGAGCGGATAAACATTTTTTTTTACTTCATACCAAACTAACTGTCATAATATAAATGAATGGCAATGATTTTTTATCTTTATTCTTATTATCAAATGGACATTTAAATCAGCAAACTTATAATTGATCTCTGTTTTATTCTCACAAATTCAAACAAAATTCTTCCGAGTGCTAAGTAAGGTATATAAATATTGTTATAAGTTTTCACAGAGTTAAGAATAGAATATAATTAAGATAGCAGATAATGTTAATAATATGTGACAACATCAAAGACAATCTTAAAAACAAGTTATGTATGAAGGAAAGAAAAAGAGAACTTATTGTACTGATGTTATAAATAGACTTACAGGAAAATAACTTGACTGACTTGTTTACAACAACAAAATTCTCCCAAACAATAACAATTCCTTATCTCTATAGCACCAAAATTCCCATACTTTAGAGAGAGAGAGAGAGAGTATATATGGTGGTAATGAAAGACTTCAAAAAAAATGTTCACCACAAAACCAAGGAGTTGTTCATTACAGGAGATATATTTTGGAAAAGTGGAAGTTTACCTTGTTTCCTGGACTAAAAATAAATTCAAGAATAAAAAGTTTTTTGTGAGTAAAAATAAGGGATTGTTCATTAATCCAGTATATAAATATACATGCATATATATATATATATATATATATATATATATATATATATATATATATATATATATATATACACACATATACACACACTAAACCCTTATCAAGGCAAAGTTAATGTGATAAGTTTGAACATAATTCAAAAGATACAACATATTAACACTGCCCTGCTGATGGTATTATAAGAGAACACAAAGTTTAACTGGAGCATAATATTCAATTATAAATAAACTCATCCTCTGAATATTTTGTTTTTTCATATTTTATATTTATACACACACACACACAGTTTCATTTATTTGTTTAATGGCATATCAACCTTCCTGAGTTATTTAATGCCAAAGCCATCCTCATAGAAGAACTATAGTGATACTATTTAACCCATAACTGGCTGATAAAGAGGTTTAACTTTCCCAAGGGTATTAGTCCAAAAGGGAATATTTGAACTCACTATAGCACTATACCACAAAGACTCCCCTCAATGCTCAGTTGAAGGGAATGCCAAAAATAGCTTAGTTCCTTCAGCATTTTTCTTTTGAGGTGCCTCAGGCATCTGGCAATGAACCTCTTTGAAGTGAATGGCAGGTGCCATGTAGAAGTACAGCTTCCAGAAACTTAGTTTATTGATTATATTTCCCTAGACACGGATGTGCCAAGTTAGTTTGGTATAAAGAATCCAATTCTCTTGAAATGGCCTACAAGACTAGTTTGGTAACCATCATGCAAACAGAGATAACCACATGCTGATATTTATTGATTAAATGTTTGATACTATTAATATCACATTTAGAATTTGCTAGGTCAATTTTGAAGAATTTTTCTATTCAAGTGAAAATATATTCCTTCTTATCTCTATGGTTTCATTAGGAGAATTATTCTAGAATCTAGATCAGTCTTTGTAAATTGGTTGGTAATGCCCACAGAGTAGAATGGAAATATTCAAAAGGTCAGTGAGGAAAAAAGGATACTCCTGGGGGCAGTAAAGTGTCAGTAGAATCAAGAGTGGTTTTTTTGTTGTTGTTTTTTTTAAAGAAAACCTGCATGACAAGATCTAATTCACAAATTAAGGGTAAAGAGGTGACCCTTCCTTCACTAATAACCTCAGTGCTCAGTTATGATAGTCTTTAAGGAGCAAGAGATAGTCAGACTTGAGACATACTAGAAAAAGCTAAGACATTTTGGGTTAAGAAAACCAACAGGTGGAGGTTGAGGTGTGGGGTGGGTGAATTATAGAGGAACAAAGTTTCTTCCCCCCACTTGACATCTTTTAATATCCTCACCTATTAGAAGAATTTGTAACATCCAAAATAAACTTTTTGTTTTTTTAAGAGTTTCTTTTTCTTTCGGATCTGGAAAACATGTGACAACCTTTGTCTCAAAAACTCCTGAGATCCCTATAATACCACCTAAGTTTAGTTTGTTTTATTTAAACACATGTAAACTGTATAGGTTATTTAATGTCAAAATTTGATGTATTCATAAATTTTTTATTACAATCATAGCTATTAATATTTTCATTATTTCACAGAAATCATTTTTTATCACTTTTTTATGTGCTAATGCTAATTTGTTTGGCACAGTTATACAGTTTCAAGTATTCCTATCTAACAGCAATAATTTATGAGCAATTATAGAGTTTCAAGTATTCCTATCAAACAGCAATAATTTGCAAACATATATGGTTTCAAATAATTAATAATTTATTATAATGTATAATATTACAATATAAGAACTCCATCCCTCCAATCCTAATAAAGATAATATCATTATAAGGAGAGATTCTTTCACATATTTCATGCCAGTTTTGGCACCTCAAGATTTTTAATTGTTTCAATCATGATAATGTTTCATAAGCGGCAAAACATTCAGAAAAAAGTTGAAAACAGTCTATCAAACTTTCCTTCAGAAAACACCCCAGATTTCTTTAAATGTGAAATAGAAAATTTCCCTTCACATTGGACTGCAGTTATTAAAAATGAAGGTGATTATATTTTTTATGACAATATCAAAATAAACTTACATTTATTTCTATATCCTCAACATTAAAACATAATTAGTTCCTAGACACTTACATATAATTCTTAAATAGAATATTTAAAATGTCATGAATCTTTAATCCTTTGCAAATGTTTCAAATTAAACTATAGAATTTCCCAGGATCCAGCAACTAATAAATAATTGAGAGATGATTTTAAGTACACAATGGATGCACCTTTGATCCAAGAAATTTGAGCTCTCTGAATTTATATACCATATATGACAATATATAAGACACATGGGTGTATAAGATGCACCCCAATTTCCACTGGGCAAATCAAGAAAAGAATAAGTATTAATAATAAATGTGATGAAATTAATATAATGAATATTATCAATGATAACATTTTTAATCTGCATAATAGCCTTTTAAGTAACGACAATAGGTATATGAAATTTACTTTAAAGTCTAAGCTAATAGGAGTTGCCAGGTAGCTAATTTCGGCCTGCTATCGCAAATTTTAAACCTACATATAGCATATAAGACACAAGGGAATTTTAAAAGATATTTTTACTTAAAAAAAAAAAATTTTTTTTTTAAAAAGTGTGTCTTATATACTGTCAAATACAGTATATTTTCCTTGATAAATCAATCAACAGATTTTTTTAAAAATTTAATAGGTTAATTAATTGACAAGATTTTAGCTGCTAAAGGTTCTGTGAGATCATTTAAAAATTTTTTCGGATTCATAAGGATACATGACACCAGACGATGACATTACATCTGGTTTTGACACCAACTTCTAAATCATATTTTTTGTCTTCCCCTCTTACTTTATTTTTAAATGAGTAAAATTCTATTGAAAGAATATTTTTATGAAAAATTTTCCTCTCCATCATGTGACAGCTATCTGAAGTTGTTGGTTGCTCTTATAAATGGCCAGCTGAAATAAATTTCTAAGAGCCATATAATGCTTTGTTGAGTTTTTATATATATATATATAAATCACACCAGCCCATTGGCCAAGTGGGTAGAGTGTTTGCCAATGTCCTGGGAGACAGGATTCAATCCTAGGTCAAGTCATACCAAATACTCAAAAAAATTGTACTTGATACCTCCTTGCTTAACACTCAGCATTATAAGGTATGTATCAAAGGTAAAGTGGAGCAATTCAGGGAAAGAAGTAGTACCCTCTTCTACACCTCGGTGTAGTAGCTATTGAAAAGGGAACCTTTGGATCACACTCAACTATGGTTGCCAACCTTATATATATATATATATATATATATATATATATATATATATATATATAAATAAAAATGCTCCATATCAGTAATAGAGTCACAACAGTGCTGAGTGAGAGTTTCTCACCTATGTGATCATCGAAGAAAGTGATTCCCATGTGGTGTGTGTGTGTATATATATATATATATATATATATATAAGTAAAGTTGGCAACCTTAGTTGAGGGCGACTCAAAGGCTCCCTTTTCAATAGCTACCACACCGAGGTGTAGGAGAGGGCACTACTCCATTCCCTGGATTACTCCACTTTACCCTTGATCCTTACCTTATAATGCTAATCGTTAATCAAGGCAGCATCAAGTAACATTTTTTGAATCTTTTGTATGACTCAAGCTGGGATTGAACCCCGGTCTCCCAGACCATTGACGAACACTATTCATTAGGCCAATGGCCCAGTTATATATATCTCCAGTGGCTTCTGTAAAGTTCTAGTTTGAGTTTTGTTATCAACAATGCCTCACAAAAACTCAAACTACTAGAGTTTTGTGTACAGAAGCAATTTTATACTCCAATTCTGTTCACTCGTCTATTGGAACTTATGGAAGCTAATTTTATCCACACCTACCCTACAGTGGTATTGTAACTCCATATTTTTTTGCATCACACCCTCACCAGTCACCATCCAATTTTAAATTCCTCACAAATATTACAGACAAAATTCTCAGATGAGATATAATCGATATGTACATGTGTGTGTATAAATATAAAAAGTAAATAAAAACAATAATAAAAAAAAAAAAAAAAGATATTCATAGGACATTTATACATGAATAATATGCCAATACCTAATGTTCAATTTTTTTTTTTTTTTGTTAAACTATCTCAGGGCAATTTGAGAGTGTGTGTGTGTTTTATTTTTTATACCTATTCTATAATTCTGACAGTGTGAAAAAAACCCAAATGATACAATCTACAAATGAAAAAAAAAAACATTACACAAACTGATATCTGAGAAAAAAAAATCCCCCACAAAAAAGATTCAGACTAAAAACATTCATATTGCTTGAAAATAATCAACAAATAGATAAAATACAGATAGAATACCTTAAGCGAAACGTAAGAATGGTCAATACACTAGGTAGAGCAAAACGCAAATACTGAAATTGAACCATTTCTTTTGATTTTTTAAAATTATATATATATATATATATGCGCCGCAAACAGACCCTAAATCTTAGTCATGGTGGACTGAAAATATTTAAAATAAAAAAAAAGGGTGATAAGCTAGCTGACCGGTTTCGTCCTTGCTCAACAGAGCTAAATTGAGGAAATATGCCTACTAATAAAATATAATGTCATGTATACTAATAAAAAAAATATACATATCAACCTAAATCAAGGAAATATCGTTCATACTAATAAAAGAAAAATTTAAATATAAAATGTCATATTGATCTTTAATCCATACTAGTTGTTTCTAATTAAATCAGGGAATTTCCCAGGATCAAACTATTTATGAGTAACTGGTTTCAGTTTCTTTGTTGAATGGCATATCAAACTTAGTAAGTTATTTAATTCCAAAACCATCCTTGTCGAGGAACAGCAGTGATACTATTTAACCAATATTTGGTGGGGAGGTCATACCTCTGCCAAGGCTGTTAGTCCAAAAGTGGATGTAATAACATGACTGGGGTTCAAACTTGCTTACTTTAAAGCAGCAGTCCTACACTTTAGCCATTATGCCACAGGGTTCCCCCCTATTTATCAGTAATCTAGACATGATGTGCAAGATTATATACAAATGCTCTGGCCTTTAGTTTGGTTTGGTTTTATGGCATATCAACCATTACTGGTTATTTAATGCCAAATTTTTTTTTTTTTTTGGACATATATATTAAATATGCTTTGTAAACATTTTAGATACACACAGTTAAATGATCAAACAGTTCTATTTCTAATAATTCAATTTAGCATAAGTCATTTCTTTGCACTCGGTTTAAATGTCAAAGAGTTCTATTTGACCAATAGGTCCCTATCATATGCTAGTACCCAGGCCAGAATGAACCTGGGAGCAATGACAATGAAGGGGTACTCTGCATTCCCCAAAGTTTCAGCATTATTGGAGCCTCACTATCAGATTTTTTAGAGTGATATCCAAGACACTCGTTGGAGTGGGGGGGGTCTTGCCCCTCAACAGAGACGCAGTCAGTGTATTCTGCAGCTCAAGCTGACTGGGCTAAAAAAAAAAAACTATTCTAGTCTAAATGAAACCAATAATTAACAAAACAAGAAAGGGTGATTGATTTTTAATAGTATTTAATTATACATTTTCATTGGACATCTGAAATTGACATTGATATAAGGTCAAGCCACACTGTTCTTTTGACCGATTTATCATTCCTCGTATTATTGTTTCTTGATCACAACTGTCAGGTCATTTTTTTACATTATTTGAACTGTTGGTTGGTTGGTTGGTGTTTAATACCATATCAACCCTCATGGATCATTTAATACCAAATCTTATACATAGGAGTCATAAGTGAATAGTTAGTATCTAATTTTATTTCTAAACAAGTTGTTAGGGCTCACTTGTTGGTTGGTTTGTGCTTTATGGCACATCAACTCTTGTGGGTCATTTAATGCCAAATCCTGTTTTTATATATATGATTTGTAAGAATAGTATGTAGGTAACCTTTTTTAGTTTGGTTTGGTTGCTTTGTTTAATGGCATATCAAACTTTGTATGTTATCTAATGCCAAAGCCATCCTTCTAGAAGAACAGTAGTGGCACTATTTAACCCATAGCTGGGAGGATAAGGGGGTTCATACCTTTCCCAAGGGTATTTGTCCGAAAGTGAACATAATAGCGCAACTGGAATTCGAACTCGCTTACTACGATTCCACAGTCCATCGCTTTAACCATTACACCATGAGGACACCTCCTCTAACCTTTTTTTTTTTTTAAAATGGGGTTTTAAAGCTTTTTTTGCTTGCACAGTCAAATGGTTACACGTATTCAGGTACTATTCCACTGGTTTAGGGTTGGTTGGGTTTTATGGCATTTCAACCTTTGTAGGTTATTTAATGCCAAATCCATTTTTATGCAAATAGTCAGTTCTATTTCAAACTATTCAGTTTTGCATGAATACACTGCTTAATTGTCAAAAACATTTCTATTTCAATCTATTCAGTTTCAAACAATTCTAATTCAGCTAATTCAGTTTAGTATGTGTACAGATTTTGTTTACGCACAGTTAAATGTCAAAACAGTTATCTATTAAACAATGCAGTTTAGTGTAAGTACAGTTTCAACGTCAAAAACAGTTCCATTTCAAACAATTCAGTTTAGCATAAGCACACAGTCTAAATGTAAGTATAGTTTAATTGTCAAAAACATTTCTATTTCAAAACAGTTCTACTTCAAACAATTCAGTTCAGTATAAATATGCAGTTTAAATGCAAAAAACAGTAAACTCAAGAAACCATAGTTTAGTTCTATTTAACCCATAGACAGGACCCTTATAAGGTGCTACGACTCCGGGCTAGAGTGGACCTAGGAGCGACAGCAATGAAGGGGTACTCAGCATTCCCCAAAGCTCCAGCATTACTGGAACCTCACCATCAGATTGTTTAATATCATATCCAGGACACTCGTTTGAGAGGAGAGGGTCATCCCTCTGCAGAGAAGCAGTTGGTGTATTCTACAGTCCCAGCCAACTGGGCAAGACTGGGTTAAGGTGGACCTGGGAGTAATGGCAATGAAGGAGTAGTCAACACTTCCCAAGTTCCATAACATGCAGTTTTTTTTTTTTTATATCCAGGGTATGACACTAAAGAGAAATCAAAAATTGATAGCCTATAACTAAAGTTTGATATCAAGAGTAGAGATACAATGCTATGAAAATTTCATATCTGCTTATCCTAACCAAAATAATCATGTTAACAGCATTTTTATGATATTCATGAAATGTGCTGATAATATTAAAAGAAAAAAAATTGGTATAATGCACAGAAAATCTGTTTTTTATGTACAAGTCAAAGAAAATTGTTCTCATTCACAAACAAAAGCAAAAGGTTTATCTGCCAAAACAATCTGTGACTACCAAAAAATTAAGGAGAAATTCAATAATCAAGGACCATTTCTAGGGATAGCTAGGATAACATTGGGGTCAGCATAGCATGTCTTCACACACACACATTATATATATATATATATATATATATAAATTTGAACTCATATGCTGAAATTAAGTTTAGTTCTGATAACTTAACACAATCAAATGATATGGTAATAAATCTTGTCTAAAGATTATTGCACATTCTTTAAACAGGAGTCTAACACATATAAGCCCATTCACAATCCATTTACATTCCTTTATTAAAAAAAAATGCATAAAACTAATTATTGTGGGATGAAGGATTTTTTGATAATCACCCAAGTGAGAAAAATAAAAAAGGCCAGGAAAAGGAATTAGTTTTAACAGTGAATTTTTCATAACTTGTCACCAATAACTAAAACAATTTGAAGAAAAAAAAACAAAAAAAAACCTTCTCTTTCAATAAAAAAAAGAGGAACTACTGGTAATAAATGAACCAAATAAGGTGAGAATATATATATATATATATATATATATTTTTTTTTTTTTTCATATACATAATAACAGTTTGCTATATTTCTAAATAAAGAATGCTCAATATTGGTGATTAGGCATATTCCTCCAAGTTAGGATTATGTAAGCACAGAATCAATGCACTTTGATAACTGTCAGTTTCTTGCCTCTGCAATCATCAGACTCATCAAACTAACAGTCACCAAGCACCATTGACTCTGTGTCCACACTATCCTAACTTTATATATATAAGTTGAACATCACTTAGTCATTAAGCTTTCATGGCAAAACTAGTAAAGGCAATGATTCCAGGATATAAAATACCAATTCAAATCTTATTAAATGTACCTATTTTGAATTTACACTGTTACTTACAAAATAATATGGTACATTTCATCCAAAGAGGTGCTGGTGGTGTAATGCTTATTGTGGAAAACAGACACAGCAACACAAGTTCAAATCCTGGATGAGGCTGATTGCATTTCAACAAAGCACTAATACTCTTGGGAAAGGTATGAATTCATTTATTCTCCCTCCAGCTATGAGTAAATAGTAGGGCAGAAGGAGTTCTTTAGACTGGTTGCCTAACTAAGCTTAAGAGAAAAAAAACTCTGAATTGACCTTGTATCACATCCTGCCTGTGCATAGGGGTTTATAAATACATACATTTCATCCAAAGATAGCAATATTATAATAGATTTAGACTGCTTAGACATTGCTTTCCATAGCCAAATTGGTAAAGCTGTAGTCCTTCTAAGATGAGGTTCTAGTTCAATCTTTATCAGAAGCTTTCTTTATTCTGACTTCATGTGTCGAGAAGGAATGCAAAGGGATATGAAATACCAATATGACTTGAGATAGGTCATGGAATCTAAAGGCCAGCCTAATAAGTAAGTTGGCAGAACATATTTAAGGGCGACCGGAAGGCTCCCTTTTCAATAGTGTAGGAGAGGGCACTACTCCTTTCCCTGGATTGCTCCACTTTACTCTTGATCGATACCTTATAATGCTGAGTGTTAAGCAAGGAGACATCAAGAACCATTTTTGAGTCTTTGGTATGACTTGACCTGGGTTTGAATCCCAGTCTCCCAGTCCACTGGCAAACACTAACCATTATGCCAAATTGAAAAGAGAGCCTTTGGGTCAATCTTGACAACAGTCAGCCAACTTACCATGATCAATGCAAACACAAATAATGTGCAAATATTCACTATGGTAATAAATCTTGTTCAAAGATTATTCAAAATTCTTTACACAGGAGTTTGATAGACATTTTAACCATTTGTAATACATAGACATTCCTCCAAGAAATTAGAGTATTTTTTTAATAGTTGCCCAAATAAGGAGAAAAAGGTCAGGAAAACAAATCAGTCTTAACACTGAGTTTTTCTAACTCATCACCAATAATGATGATAATTATATTTTCAAGGATTTTTATCATAAAACCAATAACTGCTGCTTTTCTAACTCAAAAGGTCGGTGTGTCTCACCTGTGTGTCAAATAGATCTTTTTTGAGATGATGAAGTGTTCATCCTGTCAGCAGGAATTAAAATGAACTATAGAGGAAAAAGATCCAATGGAGGTGCCTGTGGTGTAATGGTTATCATCGTTGGAAATGGACACAGCGACACGAGTTCAAATCCTGGACGAGACTGATGGCATTTCACATAGAGCTAAAACCCTTGGGAAAGGTATGAATACAATTATTCTCCCTCCAGCTATGGGTAAAATAGTAGAACAGACTAGGTTCTTCAGCCTTGGTGAGGCAACTAGTCTAGGAGAAGGAAAACTGAATTCAAACCTGTTAGACTTTGCTTAAAAATTGACCTTGTGTCATATCCTGCCCGAGCAGAGGGGTTGGTGTATATATATATATATATATATATATATATATATATATATAAAAGAGAGAGAGAGGAAGGAAAAAGATCCCCCTCACCACCAATGGGATGTAATGGGTATGAAACTAAACGGCATCTGGTGGGGAGGTACCATTTCTGAGGAGTGGAGAGTAGCCACTTTGTTGTCATCCATTCCAGGTTCACTCTGAGCCTGAGTTGTAGATCAAACAAACCCCTTCTGAAATTATTTGTATTAAATTGGAATACTTAAAACTATATCACTGTGTGCAAATAAATAATTACTAACTAGTTAAGTTATTCTAAAAATTATATAATTGTGTATAAATTATTTGTATTAGATAAGAATACTTGATATCATTAGTGTATGCAACATTTTAACATTAAATAGCCTATAATGAGTTGATATGCTGTTAAAACAAAAATTGAATTTTTTTTACTTCACTTAGCATTGTCCTACTTTTAATGCTATTGTTCTAGAAAATATTCAATTAACAATCCCTAAGCTAGTAGAGTTGATATTAGAGGTGAAAAAAAATCTTGCAGTTGGAAACCAAAATCAGATAAAAGACAAAATCTCTTTTGTAGTAGCACCATTTTAAAAAGCAAACATCACATTCATAAAACCAGCTTGTTGACAATTATTACATGATACAATGGTTCTATTTTTTTAAGAGTCTAAAAACCCAAAGGGATTGATTAATTTTAATGGCTTGTCAAACCATTTGCATTAAGAAATTGCATACATCGTTCATTTATATTTACCTTTTTGTACAGTTTCTTAAGTTGTTTTGGACACAGTTATATGACATTAAGTATTCCTATCTAATACAAGTGATTTGCAAACAATCTATTGCCCTTATAGAAGGGACCCTAACTCCGGGTCAGAGTGGAACTAGGAGTAATGGCAACGGAGATGTACATCATACTCCCTAGAGCACCAAAACTGATTTCCATTGGTGAAGCATTGTATGTCTCTTCTGTTTATTCCCTCTCATGTTATTTCCATTAGTGGAGTGAGTTTGCACATCTCTTCTGTCTCATTCATCCCTTACAGATGGGACCCTAACTCCGGGTTAGAGTGGAACTAGGAGTAATGGCAATGGAGATGTACATCATACTCCCTAGAGCACCAAAACTGATTTCCATTGGTGAAGCATTGTATGTCTCTTCTGTTTATTCCCTCTCATGTTATTACCATTAGTGGAGTGAGTTTACACATCTCTTCTGTCTCATTCATCCCTTACAGATGGGACCCTAACTCTGGGTTAGAGTGGAACTAGGAGTAATGGCAACGGAGATGTACATCATACTCCCTAGAGCACCAAAACTGATTTCCATTGGTGAAGCATTGTATGTCTCTTCTGTTTATTCCCTCTCATGTTATTTCCATTAGTGGAGTGAGTTTGCACATCTCTTCTGTCTCATCCCTGTTGTTGGGTATCACCTACCTTTTCAACATAATGAGCTGTTCCATCTGCCATATATGGCAGTAGTGGAGATCAATATGGAAGAATAAGCCTACGAGTCAGGCCAGAAGGGCCGTTCCTATTGTTGAAGTATATCATTACTCTATCACTAATCCTATGGTCTTATTACTAACAGTCTCTCTCTTATAAATACTTTTTCCTGTAAATATAACTATTTTCCTCACATATCGTGGTTTGTCTTATTACTACTACTTGTGTTCACTAACCAGAACACAACACCTATCATGTGATCTCCATCGATGGAGAGGGTCCATGTATCTTTTCGGTCTAGTCCCTATCACTCGTTTAAATAGCGAAAAAAAAGGTCTGTGTGTTCTGTCATCTTTGTATCCACCAATGATACTCAGCCCTCCGGCCAAGACACCCTACTTACTTTTACCATATCATTGCAAATAATGACTTATTCTTTGCCCTCTCAAGCTCTTCTCCATGTTACCCTGTTTGCATGCAAGGACACCAATGTAGCTGTAATCATATTACATAACACATTGAAATATATAATAAACTACGCTCAATCCACTCTTACACCAATGCAGAGTATGCCATTAGTATATTCTAAACCCTGTCAACAGAGCAGTAGGGTGGAACAAAATAAATAGGGCAGTTGACCGTCATATCACTTCTGCCTCATCCTATATATCATATGTTGTATTATTCTTTACCACAAAGGATTTGAAAATAATTACAAGTACTTCCCTTTTTAAACATGAAGGCTATAAAGTATAAGCTCTTCCTCTTTCCATCCGGAAGGCTAAGAAATATTATCCCAAGCCTAAATATTGAATTTTTTTTTTTTTAAACAAGAAGTGAATTCATTTTTACATTTCTATGCTTATTTTATTGATGTAAAATGCTTGTTATTTTGACACCCTAATCCTCAACATCAAAGAAATTTCTCAGGGGGATTTAAGCTAATAGGATTCGTTTCAAAGAGTATTTACCATTTGTTATATCAAAGTCTTTTGAAAGAATCTATTCACAAGTGGTTTAAAAACCTGAACACACAAAGCTCTTTGTGCATTCCTCCTTCTTTACAACCCTGGTTTGGTTTTCTGGCATATCAACCATTGTTGGTTTTCTAATGCCAAATCCTGTTTTTACATGTATATTAAAAATTATTTGTAAATACATTTTTTAGATATGCACAGTTAGATAATAAAACAGTTCTATTTCTAAGAATTCAATTTAGCATAAGTTAATAAAGTTAAATGGTTCTAAGTATTGCTATGTATCACTAACACTTCAATTAAAACATTAGTCATTTGTTTACACATAGTTAAATGATCAAACAGTTCTATTTCAAGTAGTTCGGGTTAGTATAAGTCAACAAAGTTAAATGGTTTCAATTATTGATATGTATGACAAACAATTCAATTAAACATCAGTCATTTGTTTATATACATATTGTTTATGTTTTAAATTATCAAACAGTTCTATTTCAAACAATTCAACATGATGGGTGACCATATTTGAGGCCAAATACATGAAAGTCATTTATATTACAATTGCAAATCTCAAAACTCACAGAAACATTTTTGTATAACTTTAGAATATATCCATCTAAATGTTGATTCTTATATTGTTTTATATAGATTTTATGTAAATGAAAAGGAGTAAATTTTCCTTTTTTTTTTTAAAAAAAAAATCATTCTTTTACATGGAAAATAGGTTGATTTTTAAATTTTCCTTCTCAAAGACAGAAAAGCAAAGATTGAAGAGAATAATGGTCATTTTCTATGGTTTTGCAACATGAGCAATTAAAAAATAATTTTATACTCTCCAGAAACAATTTATATCACATAATATTATCCAGCACAAAAAAGGGAATTTTTGAAAAAAATAATTGCTATTTTCCATTCTTTTATGACATGAGAAATCAAAACATAACACATACTATCCAGGAACAAAATTTGTCTTATTTAGAGTAATCATCTCTTTGTTTTGAGGCTATTCATAATGGCTGTAAATCAAGCAGAATGCTCCAGGCTTGAACAGAGGTCTGTCATCAAATATTTAGTGGTTGAGAAATGCAAACCTTGTAAAATTTACAGAAGACTAATGTGATGTATCCGGGGAATCAAGTTTTAGTCAGAAAATGTTTACGAAAAAGCAAAACAGGTTTGCCACTACAAGCTTGAGTTAAAAAGAGTTCATGTAGTGGAAACATACTCTCTGGTAAAAAAAAGTTTCAGGCACAGCAGTCAAAGTCATTCTGGGGCATGAAAGGACTCATCACTTGATTTTCTTGGAAAGGTGCAACTAAACAGTGCTTCCAATTAGCAACTCCCAAGGGAAAATTCACCTTATTTATTGAATAACCCTTGTATTTGGACAAACTTTTTCCAAAAATCTTCGTTGTCAGCTTTTATTTTCAAGACATCTGACAAGTCAAACAATCCTTTGGACAACTGAACCAGTACTTATAATATGAATTGATTGTAAGCCAAAATGTAAGATTGAGGTTTAGGTAAAAATCATAAGGAGACATACACATATTAGAACAAGTTCCTTTCCTTACAGATGTTTAGTTTACTTTCTTTGTTTAATGGCACATTAACCATCATGGGTTATTTAATACCAAAGCCATCCTTATAGAAAAAGTGATACTATTATTTATGCTAAAACCATCCTTATAAAAAACAGCAGTCATACTATTATTTATGTTAAAAACATCCTTATAAAAAACAGCAGTGATACTATTATTTATGCTAAAAACATCCTTATTAAAAAAAAAAACAAAAAAACAGCTGTGATACTATTATTTATGCTAAATCATCCTTATAAAAAACAGCAGTGATACTATTATTTATGCTAAAATTATCCTTATATAAAACAGCAGTGATACTATTATTTATGCTAAAAACATCCTTATTAAAAAAAAAAAACAAAAAACCAGCTGTGATACTATTATTTATGCTAAATCATCCTTATAAAAAACAGCAGTGATACTATTATTTATGCTAAAATTATCCTTATATAAAACAGCTGTGATACTATTATTTATGCTAAAAACATCCTTATTTAAAAAAAACAGCAGTGATACTATTATTTTACTCATAGCTAGTGGAGGGGGGAATAAGGGGATTTGTACCTTTTAATGAGGGTATTTGTCAAAAAGTGAACATGACAGTGTGACCGTAGCTCTAACTCACTTAATTCAAGGCCACAGTCCAGCACTTTATCTGCTATGTCATGGGGACTCCCTCTCCTTAAAGATGTGTATGTTACCCCTGAAGATGTTTGGAGAACATATTGGATGAAACATCATGTGAACAACAACAAAATAAAATATTAAATAATAGAATATTTAATATGGATCCTAAAAGTTTAAAAATAATTGCATAAGGAAAAAAAAAAGGTTTGGCTAGGAGGAAAAACTCAGCAACACTTATATAGCTACAAACATCACTTGACAAAAGCTAAGAGGTTGAAAGAAAAAAAAATACATTAAAAACAGTTTTTCTCTCTCACAACAAATTTACATGTAAAAGTATGTATTTACCCATGCTTTCAATACCCAGTCAGCAGAGCTTAGAATATGCTGACTGGATACCCTGTAGAGGTGGTGATCCCCACCACACTTCAACCCCTACCCACAGAAAAAAAAAAAAGAGGTGTCCTAGAGATGACACTAAACTGCATCTGGAGCTCTTGGGAGTGTAGAATACCCCTTCATTGCCATTACTCCTAGGTTCACTGTTCCAAACTGTTGTTAGGGTTTCATCTATAAATCAAACAGATCTGTTTGAAAATCATTAGTATGAAATGAAATCCTCTCACTATGTCTAAATCATTTATATTAAAAGATCAAGTAATTGAAATTATAATTGTTTACAAAGGAATATTATTATTATTAGATATTTGAAAACTGTGCATATTATTAGTATTAGATCATAATTCTTGGTTTGGTTTTATGTCATATCAACCATTGAAGATTATTTAATGCCAAAACTTCTTTATACATATATATTAAATATTTATGGTTTGGTTTGGTTTGGTTGGCTTTTATGGTATATCAACCATTGGAGGTTATTTACTGCCAAATTCTCTTTACACACATATATATATATTAAATATGATTTGGTTGGGTTGGGTTTTATGGCATATCAACCATTGTAGATTATTTAATGCCAAATCTTCTTTATACATATATATGTAGAGAGAGAAATCAGACATGAGGCAGCTCAAAGCGTGCATGAATATGTCTGGCATGTAAAATGATATCAGAGAGAGAGAGAGAGAGAGAGAGGCAGGCGATTGGGGAGATCAAACTCACATTCTCCTGATAATGAATTGTGTTTGACGTCAGTACTACCTACATGCTGGTGCCCATGTAAATTACTACATTGTGCAATTGACCCAGATGTGGCATTTTGGTATGATTATTTAAGTCCTGCTTGAATGCACCAGCAAAAAAGGAAGCATTTTAAGTCTTGGTAACACATGACAAGAGACAAGCTTGGATGTAGGACTGCTAAAGAAGATTGTTGAAGGCAAAAAGGAATTCATGGGAAAAAACTAAGAGAAGTGTTATTTTCAGCTTAGAAATTCGACTGTCCACCTTTTATTAAGATGAAGACAATGAGACAGCAACAGCACTTGAAAATGATTCCATGTGTTCAGTTACAAGAGACTCTTCTTTCTGTTACTGACAAGCATACTATCCACACACACACCCTCTTCTTTCAATATATTAAATATATGATTTATGAACTCATTTTGTAGATACATTTTTTAATGAGCCTGAGCTCATTCTTTTGTACACATTTAAACAGTTTCAAGTGTTGCTATATAACAGTAACATCAGTCATTTGTTTGCACAGAGAGAAGCGGTTACAAGTACTGCTATTTAACACTAATTATTCTATTAAACATTATTCATTCATTTGCAAACAGTTAAATGATTCCAACTATTGCTATGTATCACTAACAATTCAATCAAACATCAGTCATTTGTTTACACAATTAAATGATCACACAGTTCTATTTCAATCAATTCAATTTAGCATAAGTTACTTGTTTAAATAATCAAACAGTTCTACTTGAGCCATAGATAGGACCCTATCAGGTGCAACTATTCCAGATTAGATTGAGTCTGGGAGAAATGGCAATAAAGGGGTACTCCAAAGTTCCAAGCCTAGAGCCTTGCCATCAAATGGTTTCATATTATATCCAGGACACTTGTGGTGGGGTGGGGATTACATCTCTGCAGAGACATGGCCAGTATCTTCTATAGCCCCAGCCAACTGGGCTAAATAATTCTTGAAACATAACCACATGCAAACAACTTATTATTATTGAACAAGAATAGTTACTCGAAACCATATAATTGCATAAATTATTAGCATCAGATAATACTTGAAACCATATAATTGTGTAAAAATTATTAATATTAGATAAGAATACGTGAAACCGTATAATTGTGTAAAAATTATTAGTATTAGATAAGAATTCTTGAAACCATATAATTGTGTAAAAATTATTAATATTACATAAGAATACTTGAAACCATATAATTGCATAAATTATTAGCATTAGATTAGAATACTTGAAACCATGTAACTGCATACAAATAAATTATCATAACTAAATTGGAATAGCGACTTGAAACCATAAAACATGATTGATTTATTGATTTTAATGGCATATTAACTTGTCTAGGGATACTTTATGCCGAGAGGTTAGAGAATTGTATTCGTATTATCATTTTTATGTAGCAGTTTAAGATTTTTTTTGTTTTTTGTTACACTTGGTTGTATTGAATTGTGGTTATTACATCACTTTTTATTTTACTGTATTTAGAAGAGACATGTAAATCTTATCTATATTTACCAACCCCTCTGCTCGGGCAGGATATGACACAAGGTCAATTTTTAAGCGGAGTTTAACAGGTTTGAATTCAGAGTTTTCCTTCTCCTAGACTAGTTGCCTGACAAAGGCTGAAGAACCTAGTCTGCCCTACTATTTTACCCATAGCTGGAGGGAGAATAATTGGATTCATACCTTTCCCAAGGGTATTAGTGCTATGTGAAATGCAATCAGTCAGGTCCAGGATTTGAACTCGTGTCGCCGTGTCCACATCCTGCGACGATAACCATTACACCACGGGCACCTCCTAATGTAAACTCTCTTTTTCATAATCAATTCTTAGAGTACGTTAGGTACAAGTAGAGCCAGGTAAATTTGTAAGACAAACATTTCCTTAAAACGATGTAAAAGATAGCACTGATAGCAATTCGTCTAGTACATGCTTGGCACTGTGGCAATGTCGTTTCTTAGCAAGAAAGTGACCTCTTTCTTTATGTCTGCTCACAGAATAGAGTATTGAGAAATCTTTTTATATGATTTTACTAACATCAAAGACTGTAATATGAATTCTTGGGAGTCCAATCAAATTGTATTGAGCAACTTGTAACTGAAAAAAAAAAAATGTCTGAAAATACTTGATTAAAAAATAGAATTTTTTTTTTCTGCTTTACAGAGAATCTCAAAATATATCTGCAGCAAAATTTCTTGAAATATTTTTTCATTGTTTTTCATTATCTCTCTCATTTTTTCATTATTTTTCTTTATCATATATATGTTGTATCATCAATGTAAATGATACACAGAAAAGAATGAGTGCTTAATATATTTATTCAGCACCAGTATCCAGTGCTAACAGATACATACAAAAAGACGCAGTACAATAAGTTACAAACAATTAACGAGAATTTACAAGAAATTGAGGAGGATCAAAATGCAGTATAGCCAAATGAAGTAAGATCAGTCCAAATATCAATCAGCTTATTAAATCAATCATTGAAGTCTTTAATCATAGGCTATTTATAGCTATGAGCTAGTCCATCTGGTAGAGTGTTGAAGAGGTGTTTAGGTACTCTATAATACACACACACACACACATATATATATTATTGGAAAATGAGAGTAAATCTGACAGTATGTAAATGTACAAATATGAAAAAAATATTCAAAGGATGATTTTATTTATAGTTGAATTACTTGACAACTTTAAATGTTTGTTTTTACATTACACCATCATCAAGGCATTTAAATATGTGATATTATATCTTATGAATTATATTTAATTTGAATATAATTAAACACCAAGATACTGGAAGTCACTAAGTGCCATTGATTGTGCGAGTACTATTCTGATTTATATCTACTTATGTTCTATTGCTAATATTGGACACTCGTTCTTTATAAATATAGCAAATTAAATTATTTATATAACTCCTGTATCCTCCTTTGTTTGTCTGGATCTAAGATCAGAATAAAATTGTGTGGCTAAAACAACAGTTTCTAATTGCAAAGTTTCTGAGTCGCTTGCAGTATCACTTGACAAAGAAAGCAGTTTTATTTTTGTTTTTTCCCCCCTAAAAAATTTAGCTAATTCACATTTTGCTTTAAAAATTGATTTAAAAAAAAAAAAAAAAAAAAAAAAAAATTAGTTGGTTGGTTGTGTTTTATGGCATATCAACTCTTGTAGGTTATTTAATACCAAATCCATTTTTATACAAATAATCAATTCTATTTCAAACAATTCAGTTTAGCATGAGTATACAGTTTGTCAAAAACATTTCTATTTCAAGCTATTCAGTTTAATCAAATAGTTCTAATTCAAACAATTCAGTTTAGTATAAGTATAGTTTTTGACCATACAGTTAAATGCCAAAATAGTTCTATTTCAGACAATTCAGTTTTCCATAAGTATGCAGTTTAAAATATCAAAACAGATCTATTTCAAGTAATTTAGTTTAGCATACATACACAATTTAGTTCAATTTGACCCATAGATATGGTTGCAAATGAATAACTATATTTTATTATTCATTTTCAATCTATTTTCATAACCTGTTTCTTAATAGAAGTGGTTAAAAGAAATGATTAACAATTCAGATGGTCATTCTCTGGCTATTAGTAAACTTAACAAATTTCAAATTCAGCTAACTGATCCAATCTTAAGAGTTGAAAAAAAAAAAAAAAGACAAAAATAAAAAACTACAAATTCTGTCCATAACAAGTGGTTGCATTTTAGGGAAAAAAAAAAAAAAAAAAAAAAAAAAGTCTATTTTGGCTCTTTTTTCTTTTGACCATATAAAGTGAGATATGCATCACTGATCATTATTCTACTTTTGGTTAAATGTTTCACAGGTTTCTTTGTTGGTTGGTTGTTCGTTCATTGTGTCCTACATATTCATGACATTTTGTATATTTAGGGCTAATGTCTCTTTCTATATAAACTCAGAAAAAACAGTATTATAGCAAGCCATTATTCAATTTATAAACTAATATATATAGTATGTCTAGCCACACTGATGAGTTCTGATAGAATGAAACAGATCTGTCTGTGGATGACTATATATATATATATATATATATATATATATATATAGTATACTTAGGCAGCAAGTCATTATTTAAACATGTTCAGTTAAAGGCTATAGATTGTTTCCTTTTTCAAAATCTTTAAGTGAAGATGTTCGAGTCTTCTTGTTATTTTTTCTTATGTCTGAGTAAAGACCCAGACATAAGAAAAATAACAAGACCTGAAGGTCTTCACTTAAAGATTTTGTAAAGGAAAAAATTCATGGTTTTTAACCGAGCATATATACATATATATTTTATTTAAAAGTAAAAGCAGTGAGATTTTAAAACATTCTTTTTTTGCCTGTGGCTATCTTTTTTTTTGTCTCAAAACAAAAAAAGTAGTTTAAACACTTATATCAGCAGCATAATGATAAAAAAAAAATTTTTTTTTTAAAATCACAAAAATCTTTCTCAAACTTCCAGTGTCACCCATAAATAAATATGTCCCATAATATTTTGATCAGTTAATCTTCTAAACCATCATCAAGTCTCATCATCATCAAGTCACACTGCTAGCATGGATTTCCCCTGACTCTCCCTATCATCCATCATTCCCAGCAAGTCTTCCACACTACATCCTGTGTCCACACAGAGCTTTTGTTGGTAAGTTCTTGTAGGTTGGCCAACACTGGCACGTCCATGTGAAGAGGTCCATAGAAGAACATCCTTGCTTCTCTAGTAGTGTCCCGCATGTTGAGTTCATCTTATTTGGATGGTTTTAGAGATGGGAGGTAAGTGTCTGTACAGCTGTTGTTTCATACGGTGTTGCTTCCAGGATCTGTTCAATATAGCTTGTGCAGTTCTAGCTTTTTCTCTATACATTTTGTCAGCATCCTTGTAGTGCATCTTTACAGTAATATTAATACTATCACTTTTATCGGATAAATCAAGCTTTCGTATGATTGATAGCCAATAAATAGCCATCCATGCTTTCACTAGGTGCATATTGGTTGGTTGGTTGGTTTGTTGGGTTTTATGGCATATCAACCTTTGTAGGTTATTTAATACCAAATCCATTTTTATGTAAATAATCTGTTCTATTTAAAACAATTCAGTTTAGCATAAGTACACAGTTTAATTGTCTAAAACATTTCCATTTCAAACTATTCAAGCAGTTATGTATAACAATTCAGTTAAGTGTAAATACAGTTTTAATGTTGAAAAACAGTTCTATTTCAAATAATTCAGTTAAGCATAAGCACGCAGTTTAAATGTAAGTACGGTTTAATTGTCAAAAACATTTCTATTTCAAGCTATTCAGTTTACTCAAACAATTCAGTTTAGCATAAGTATGCTGTTAGTTCTATTTAACCCATAGATAGGGCCCTATTAGGTGCTACCATGTCGGGCCAGAGTGGACCTGGGAGCGATGGCAATGAAGGGGTACTCCGCATTTCCCAAAGCTCCAGCACTGCTGGAACCTCACCATCAGATTGTTTAGTGTCATATCCAGGACACTTGTTCTCTACAGAGAAGCAGTCGGTGTATTCTACAGCCCCAGCCGAATGGGCTAGGTGCATATTGACATCACTTTTAGTAGATAAGATGCTGCTGTCAAGGCATATAAACTTGTCTACTAATTTCAGAGAACCACCATTTTGAGTAAAACACATGTATTCTCCTTTGTTTATGTCTAGTTGTAGGCCAATGCCTCCTGTTGCCTGCTCCGGGCTTAAGTAGGTGTCTTTGCAAGAAGCATCATGTCACTTGCATCGTCTACATCCATAATAGTTACTACAGGATATCATCTGCTTCTTGCCTTTTTTCATGTGAGCCATTTTCTTTTATTATCTGTTTATAATCTGCTTAAACCAAAGATACAAGTATTTTATTTTTTAGTGGAACATTATATAGTCAAAATGGATATTGTTATGCATTATATATAACTAAACTCTACAACAGGCTGATTCTGTATGGTATTACAGTATCATCCATAAATAAGTACACCTCATAACAATAATAAAATTAAAAGTTGGCGGCCATAGTCGAGGGTGATCTGAAGGCTCCCTTTCAATAGCTACTACACTGATATTTAGGGGAGGGCACTACTCCTTTCCCTAAATTGTTCCACTTTACCCTTGATCCTTACTTTATAATGCTGAGTGTTAAGCAAGGCGACATCGAGTACCATTTTTTCAGTCTTTGGCATGACTTAACCTGGGATTGAATCCCAGTCTCCCAGACCACTGGCGAACACTCAACTCACTAGGCCACTGGCAAGTTATAATAATTATAATCAAATGTCAATTTTCTACTAAATCAAAGATCATCGAGTCATACCGATAGTATGGATTCCCTCAACTCTCACCATCTTTCCTTATTGGCCATCTCTCTTGTCTGGGCCTCTAGACAGCATCCAGTGTCTGCACAGAGCTAATGGATATAAGTCTTTGCTGGTTAGCCAACACAGGTATGTTCATATATGGGAACCCCTCTTATGAGAATTTCCTTTATGAGTTCATGCCTGCATCTCCAGCACGTCTTGTTCATCTTATATGGATGGTTTGTGAGATGAGAGGTAAGTGTCTGTACAGCTGCTGTTTTAGGAGTGCTGCTTTCAGGAATTGTTCAAAACGGCATGCAGTATCCTAATGTAGTTTCCAGATAGTGCTTGGGAGAAGAAAAAAAAAACACTTAGTTAAAAGCCAAGTAGTGAAGCCATACAATAGTACTGACACCGCTATAGCTTGGAAGAATTTTCATTTTATCAAAGATATTACCAAACGTTTATAATTTCCAGTCAAACAAATTTTATATATAAGTCAAAACAGATATTATTAAGTACCACTTTTTACTTAACTCTACCAAATCTTTAGTGTCATACCCAAAAGACATTTATTGGGAAAAGTACCTCTTTGCAGGGATACAATCAGTGTATATTGCAGATAGGGCAACTGCCACAAGGAAATTACTGATCACCAGAAAATATGTACACATGCACGCACACACACACAAACATATGTACATGGACACACATATACACAAACATATATACATGTACACACGCCTGCGGTGTAATGGCGATTGTCGTAGGAAATGGATATGGCAACGCAAGTTTAAATCCTAGGTGAGACTGACTGCATTTTGCATAGTGCTAATACTCTTGGAAAAGGTATGATTCCAATTATTCTCCCTCCACCTATGGGTAAATATTAGTGCCGACTGGGTTCTTTAGTCTTGGTGAGACAACCAATGTAGGAGAAGGAAAACTGAACTCAAACTTGTTAAACTCGGCTTAAAAATTGACCTTGTGTCACATCCTGCCTGTGTGGAGCGGTTGGTAGATACATGTATACTATACATGTATACATACATCTATATACACACACACATGTCTATGTACAGAAATATGCACACACACACACACACATATATATATATATATATATATATATATATATATATATATATATACACACACACATGGTGCATTCAATAAGTTTCCAGCCTTTTTTGGTACAAGCATTTAAAATTGTCGTAGACTCTTGAAAATTCACTATGTTATTGATATACATCTTATGAGATGACTGACCAATTTTGATGATTTCAGCTTCAAATGAACAGCTACAGCAGCAATTGGAATACACCCTACTAAAGCCTGATTGTCATAGCTGGTAAATTTCAAAAATGCAATCTAGACGTGAGGACACTTTAGAAGAACGATATGCAATAAAATTCTGTTTTAAACTTGAAAAAATGCCACAGAAACATATAGAATGCTTCGGACTGCTTTTCGACCCTCTTGTATGAATCATGCATCAGTTTTTGAGTGGCATAAGAGATTCAAGGAACGCAGGGAGTCTGTGAGGGATGATGAGAGGTGTGGGAGGAGTAAGGAAGTCAATACACCACAGTTGATTGGCCAAAAGGTGTGGGTTAGATTTATTATGTTGAGGTTTTAAGGGAGTTCAGCAAGAGATTCCGTCAGAAGAGGCCAGCACTCTTCAAATCGGGTCAGTGGCATTTCCACCAGGACAATACACCAGTCTACAACTCCATCCTTGTCACAGACTATTTGACCAAGATGGGCATCAAGACAGTTCTTCACTGTCCCTATAGTCCAGAGCTTGCTTCCTGTGACTTTTGGTTATTCCCTAAGCTCAGAGGCTGTCGTTATGAGACAATTGAGGAAATGAAAGAGTCTGTGCTGAAGGTCATTGACACACTCACACAAGAGGACTTCCATAGGGCCTTCCAGATGTTGTTAGAATGGTACAACTCGTGCATTGCAGCCGGAGGAGACTACTTCGAAGGGGACTAGAGTTTCATGTGTGTACTATCAATAAATGTGCCCATATGAAAAAAGTCTGGAAACTTATTTAATGATCCTCGTATATCCATTTATAGTAACATATATATATCTACACACACACTTCTATTTACAGAAACATATGCACACACATATATATAAACACATAAATATATGTCCATTTACAGAAACATATGCACACACACACACACGTCCATTTACAAAAACATATGCACACACACACACACGTCCATTTACAAAAACATATGCACACACACACACACGTCCATTTACAAAAACATATGCACACACATTATATATATATATATATATATATATATATATTTATTTAAATTCTCCTTTGCTTTGGTAGAGATACAAGCATAGCATGTTGCGATCACAGAGGTTGCTTGGCTCTTCCACTGTCGGAGCCGATATGATGCAGAAATAACCCGAAATCGGCAATGAAGACAGTTGCATCACTGAAGACCTCCTTGATGCATCTAGGATGTATGATTGAAATTATATATATATATATATATATATATATATATATATATATATATACACACATAAGATTTGTCTGAAAAATAACAGGTCTGGGTGAGCTGTGTGGGCAATGGCAAAATAAGGATGAGTAAACTTATCATTCAACAAGATATCTTGAGAGTATATAATTGTAATTTTAGCTGTCTGCAACAATTCCATTTTTTTTTCTTTACATGCTTTTATCAGATTGTTCAGAAATAATCACTAAGAAATGAAAAATCCTGAAATTTTTGGTCCAGTTGGGGAAAACTTTGGCACAAGTACTTGACATGATTCAGCAAATGGATGGAGATAACACCATGCATATGTATTTTAGATTAGTTTGGTTTTATGGCAAATGAACCCTTTTGGGTTATTCAATGCCAAATCCAGTTTTATTTCAAACCATTCAGTTTAGCATAAGTACAGTTTCTGTTTACACACAGTTTAATATAAAAACAGTTTTATTTCAAACAATTTAGTTTAACATGAGTACTTAGTTTTAATATCAAAAACACTTCTATTTCAAACAATTCAGTTTAGCATAGGTACACAGTTTAGTTCTATTTGACCCATAGATAGGATCCTACCAGGTGCTACCACTCTAGCCTAGAGTGGACCTGGCAATCTAGGCGTTCTCCACATTCCCTAAAGCTCCAGCATTACTGGAGCCTCACCATCAGATTGTTTAGTGTCATATCCAGGACACTTGTTGGGAAAGTCTTTACTCCTCTGCGGAGATGATATTGGTGTATTCTGCAACTTCAGCCAACTGAGCCAATGTATTTTTGAGTTGCACAAGAGGTTCAAAGAAGGGCGTGAAATGTTGAAAGATGACTTCAGGAGTGGGAGGCTTTCAACAAGCAAGACCAAGATCAATGTCAAGCCAGTAAGGCAGATGATGTTTGACAATTGTTGGCTGACCATTTGAATGATCACAAGTTAGCTGGACGTTGGTTGGTTGTTTTATTATATATTAACCCTTTTCAGGTAATATAATGCTGAATTAAGTCATTTTGATAAAAGTTTCAAACAATTCAGTTAAGTATAGCATTTTGTTTACACACAGTTAAAGGTAAAAACTGTTCTATTTCAAGCTATTCAGTTTAGTGTAATTACACAGCTCAGTTCTATTTGACCCATAGAGAGCACCATATCTACTGCTACCACTCTGGTTCAGAGTTGACCTGGGAGCGATGGCAATGAAGGGGTACTCCACATTCCCTAAAGCTCCAGCATTACTAGAGCCTTACCATCAGATTGTTTAGTGTCATATCCAGGACACTTGTTAGGGGAGTCTTACCTCTCTGCAGAGATGCAGTCAGTGTATTCTGCAGCCCCAGAGAGTGTTTGGAAGATTTCTACTGAAGATGTTTGGAAAGACTGCATGTGCTGAGCATCTGGCAGTTCCTGGCTGAAATGAACATCACCAAACTGAAACAACCTTCCTATTCACCTGATCTTACTCTGTATGACTTTTCTTTTCCCCAAACTCAAGAGGAACTTCATGGGGACATGTTTTGAAGGCATGGAAGCCATCACAAGAGCCATAACAACAGAACTGAGGGACATCCCAGAAGAATCTTTCCAGCAGACATAAAAGCAAACTGCATTAGACTTAAAAGGGATTACTTTGAAGGGAGAAACTTTATATACATGCACACAAATGTGCGCGCACGCACACACACCTGTATGCATACATATATATGTACACATACAGAAGAAAAATTTAACCTTCTGAACTCTTAAAACAATATCTGAGCTCCCAACATTCACAAAAACACCTTCGAACCTTGCCCCTAGGCAGAAACATTTTTGTTTAAAGCTATCCCATTATGCATTAAAAGAAAGGCCAGAAATAATGCTGAAATACCTACTTAATAATGTATACTAAAATAGTGAACAGCCCAAAATGTTGGATCGATAGGTTCAAAGAGTCAATTGAATATTAATGAAATTTTTTTTATATAGTGTTCTATTCTCATTTTAAATTTGAAGGTTATGAGAAAATTTAATCAACTAGAAAGAAAGATATTTAAATTTCTGAACAGAGTTTCTTCACATCTTTCTTCCCACTCTATAATATAATAATGATGATAATATAATAATTCTTATATAAATTTTTAATTTTTTTTTTCATATAATAATATAATATAATTTCTGACAGACATGCAATTGTCTATAAGTTCAAGTAAAATTTAAAAAAAAAAAAAAATTAAACACCACAGGACATGCCTTATTTATTTACAAGATATATGACATTTATTCATATATCATTATCTAATTGTGGAAGAAATTAACATTGTCACCTAATTGTATGAAATAATAGCATGTGCCTGCCATAGTGTATCTGATGCATCGGTCATGGAACGCTTATCTCTAATTCCTCAACCAGAAAGTTTGAAATACCTTTAGACTTTTGACATCACAATTAGAAATCATCAAGTTGCACTGAAAGAACAAAGTTCACTGAATTTCTCTCACCATTCATCCATATTATCCATCATTCTTTAAGAGAAGCCCGTGGTGTAATGGTTATCGTCGTAGGAAATGGACACAGCAACTCGAGTTCAAATCCTGGACGAGAATGATTGCATTTCACATAGCACTAATACCCTTGGGAAAGGTATGAATCCAATTATTCTCCCTCCAGCTATGGGTAAATAGTAGGACAGACTGCGTTCTTCAGCCTTGGTGAGGCAACTAGTCTAGGAGAAGGAAAATTTTGAACTCAAACCTGTTAAACTCCGCTTAAAAATTGACCTTGTGTCATATCCTGCCCAAGCGGAGGGGTTGGTAAATAGGATTATCCATCATTCTTGATAAGTCTTCTAGACAGCATTCAATGTCTGCACAGAACTGAAATATCTAAGTCTTCACTGGTTGCTGCCCAACATTGGTTTGTCCATGTCTTGGAGTATATAAAAGAACATCACTTACAAGGATCATTAAATAAGTTTCCAGATTTTTTTTCATATAGGCACTTTTATTGATAGTACACACATGAAACTCTAGTCCCCTTCGAAGTAGTCTCCTCCGGCTGCAATGCACTAGTTGTACCGTTCCAACAACTTCTGGAAGGCCCTATAGAAGTCCTCTTGTGTGAGTGTGTCAATGACCTTCATCACAGCCACTTTCATCTCCTCAATTGTCTCATAACGACAGCCTCTGAGCTTAGGGAATAACCAAAAGTCACAGGAAGCAAGCTCTGGACTATAGGGACGGTGAAGAACTGTCTTGATGCCCATCTTGGTCAAATAGTCTGTGACAAGGATGGAGTTGTAGACTGGTGCATTGTTCTGGTGGAAATGCCACTGACCCGATTTGAAGAGTGCTGGCCTCTTCTGACGGAATCTCTTGCTGAACTCCCTTAAAACCTCAACATAGTAACCCTAACCCACACCTTTTGGCCAGTCAACTCTGGTGTATTGACTTCCTTACTCCTCTCATACCTCTCATCATCCCTCACAGACTCCCTGCGTTCCTTGAATCTTATGCCACTCAAAAGCTAATGCTCGATTCATGCAAGATGCCCCTAAAGCAGTATGAAGCATTCCATATATTTCTGTGGCATTTTTTCAAGTTTAAAACAGAATTTTATTGCATATCGTTCTTCTCAAGTGTCCTGACATCCAGATTGCATTTTTGAAATTTACCAGCTGTGACAATCAAGCTTTAGTATGGTGTATTCTAATTGCTGCTGTTCATTTGAAGCTGAAATCATCAAAATTGGTCAGTCTTCTCACAAGATGTATAGCAATAACATAGAGAATTTTCAAGAGTCTACAACAATTTTAAATGCCTGTACCAAAAAAGGCTGGAAACTTATTGAATGCACTACGTATGTCCTTATTTCTCCAATTGTACCCCAAATGTCTTGTTCATCTAATTTGTATTGTTTGTGTTTATTATTTCTAATGGAATATTATACAATCAAAATGGATATTTTATCTATTTATTCATATTGATATAAAAAAATTAAGTAAAGTTGGCTACTTTAGTTGAGGATGACCAGAAGCCTCCCTTTTTAATAGCTACAACACAGAGGTGTAGCAGAGGGTGCTACTCCATTCCCTGGATTGCTCCACTTTACCATTGATCTCCCACTTATGGCCGAGCAAAAGCAGGACGGCCAGCTCGAACATACATCCAGCAGCTATGTGAAGATACGGGATGTAGTCCAGAAGACCTACTGGAGGCGATGAACGATAGGGAAAAGTAGCGAGAGAGGGTTAGGGATATCCGTGCGGGCGGCACGACATGATGATGATGATGACCCTTACCTTATAATGCTGAGTGCTAAACAAGGTGGCATCAAGTACTATTTTTTGAGTCTTTGGTATGACTCGACCTGGGATGTAGCCCTGGTCTTCCAGGCCATTGTCAAACACTATCCTCATTATTTAATACCTAACACTAAAACTAACAGATTCTATAAAGGTATTACAGTAAATAAGTACGCCCCTAACAGTTTTCTAAAATGTTAATTTTCTTCTAAAACAAAGATAACAGAATTTTTTTTTTTAATTTTAAGCAGACTTCAGATCAATTTACCTATCAGGACATGGAAGAGTGAGGCTGATAATACTCCACTATTTGATTCTTAGCAACTGAGAACCGTTTACTTTCAAACACAAATATTTGCTGTAATGAGAAAGCATTGTTGTCATGGGGTTTATCAGCTGAGGGTGAAAGCATATCACTGATATTCTCATCCTAGGATAGTTTTGGCACTAAATAACCCATCATATACAATTCCATGTCATGTCCAGGACACTCATTTAGGAGGTCTTACTCTTCTGAAGAAATGCAGTTGGCATATTCCTTATCTTGTAATAAAAACTATTTGCAAATACTTCTTTATAATAGATGATTTGCAAGTTTTTAGTAAGAATCCTTTAATATTTTCTTTATTGTTATACTATTTTAGTGAATGAATGTTCTGACATACTTGTTAATGAAAACCTAATCATAGCACAGGTTACATAAACAGCTAAAAATTATAACTCCCGTGTGTGTGTTTGTATATGATTACAAACAAAATGCACTGAGACTCAGGAAAAACCTAATTGTCAGTCATTATCAATTAAACTAAGTATTATTAACAAAATAAGGTTAATCTACTTATATAAAAAACACAATATATCTTTATATATGTATTGGTCATGCAGCCTGGTTGCCTTACGGCTGCATGATAAAAAAATACTAGTGTTATAGTATTACAAAGTATTTTAGTTACTTTTCATTCAGAAAAAAAAAAAAAAAAAAAATCTTCACATAAAAATTCAAATACATCCTTTTTTTTTTCATCAGTAAGAACTAAGTAGACCTCATTTTTTTTTTTTTGTCTCTCACAATAACCTTCTATACGTCTCCCTTTTCCCTAATCTTCATCACATCATATTCTTTCTTGAATCCATCTTTCCTTCTGTTTTATTCTATTCCGTTCTTCTTCCTATATTTTCTCTTTTCATTTATTCAAGTGATTTGAAAGAATTTCAATCAAATGATTCTTCTGAGTAATGAGAAACTCCAATGTTTTAGAATTAAAGTATTTCAGGGTTTTTTTAAGGAGAAATGTAATATAATGGCCGAGGGATTTCGTTTTATATATCTTGCTTTTCAGTTTAGTTAGGCTGGGAACCTTTCGCTTAGCCCATGGGTTAGTTAGGTGCAACATGAGCGCAGGTGTTCACATGCGCGCACGGGGAGGATGTGTCATTCATAGATGTCAAAATAAAAATCCCAGATAGAAATGCGACCAGGGGATGTGAATGACATCATGCACCAGAAGGGTGCGCGGATAATTTTGAGGATTTTAAAAAAGTCAGTTAGTTGAGTTTTGGTGTCCAGAGAAAACAGTTGACTTTCGGGGCTCGCCGAGACCAGACCAGTAGTTTGTGGCAGGGTGCCGCGCATGGTAGGGGGCAGACGGAAAAGTCAGCATAGAAAGATTGTGTATCACTCTCCTTATGTCGAAAAACCTTTGAACTCAAAAGGTAATTAAAAGTTTCGTACCTGAACTAAGAAGTTGTAAGTGTTTTTTGTGTTTCGGGATTCCTATGTTATCTATATGTGCACTATGGACATTATGAACGTTTTGCATACCAGTATGAATATGTCTATTTCACGAATTCATGTATGGGTATGTTACAGAAACATCACATAGAAATTAAAATATATCTTTTTTTTTTTTTTTTTGGCACAGGTAATGACTACATAGACTTCACTAAAAGCTTTTTTTCGTTTACACCAACTTTCTATTCTTCTGGTCTTTTTCCCCTTCTCTGCAGTACTTATATTCTTTTTCAATTGGTCTTTCCTTCCAATTCATTCATTTTTCTTAGCAGGTTTTTCTTTCTTTCAGTTTGTTCAATGGCATCTCGCCCTTTAGGGGTTATTAAGGGGGTTCAAAAATTTTCCTAAAAGTATTAGTCAGAAAATAAACATAATAGCACAACTAGAATTTGAACCGACTTACTTTAAGGCCACAGCCAGCACTTTAGCCATTACGTCATGGGAACTCCATACTTTCTTTTGTATACTCAAAGGATTTCAGTTAGCCTATACATACTCCATTCACTAACAAAACTGATGTCACCAACTTAAATCCATAGATATACACAAGAAATGCTGGTCAACACATTATTATTCCAGTAATTTGCAACTCTACATGTGATATATTGGTAGAGTGTTCACTAATAGCCTGGGAGACCAGGGTTCAATCCAAGGTTGAGTCATACCAAACACTCAAAAAAAAAAAAAAAAAAAAAAAAAAAAAAAAAAAAAAAAAAAAAAGGGTACCCGATACCTCCTTGCTTAACACTCAACATTATAAAGCACGTAACAAGGGTAAAGTGGAGCAATCCAGGGAAAGGAATAGCACCCTCCCCTACATCTCAATGTAGT
This sequence comes from Sepioteuthis lessoniana, assembly GCA_963585895.1. NCBI lineage: Eukaryota > Metazoa > Mollusca > Cephalopoda > Myopsida > Loliginidae > Sepioteuthis > Sepioteuthis lessoniana. The sequence goes on from CAUZXS010003576.1 coordinate 66,285, forward strand.
AGCTATTGAAAAGGGAGCCTTCGGATTGCCCTCGACTACAGTTGCCAACTTTACTTACATGTGATACTAATTAAAACCCTCCACTCATTATAAAATAAAAGCATGAATATCATGTACTGTTATTACAACAGAAACCCAGGCAGTTCATTAGTCATCAAGTGTATATATATTAGTTACGTATGCTGAATTTATTCTAAATAAAAATAAATTAAAACCTTATAGATTTTAGAAAATTTAATATCTTAAATATTTCAGACAAAGTATGAAAAAGGAAAGAAAAGTAAGAATCGTATTCTTTCCTAAAAATGCAATTTATAGATTCATCTCATTTTTACCAGGAAGGCAATCAGTCCATACAAATATATCCTTCCCGCTTACACACCCTGTCTGAATTTGAGATTAAGAGTCAGGGAAACACTGCACTCTAAAAGTCCAGATGACTCCTGAAGAGTTTCAACCGTCAATGCACGCACACACACACACACACACACACACACACACACAGAGTGACCGCATCGCGTTATCTAACCCCAAAGACTCTTGTTTTTCGCACGTTCATACGAAAAAAAAGTCAGTAGTCGCTTCGCTTTCAACGTGTTAACAAGTGTCAGATTCTCCAGGATTTAAGAAAGGAGAGAAAATCCACTTGCCGAATTAGAAGAAAGAAATTTGAAGTATGATGTCGACAAATCACCAAATGAGTGCACCCATCTAATCAACCCAAAGACTTTGTAACGTCAACCCAACCTACTACAAGAGAAAAAAAGAAAAACAAGAGAGAACTAAACAAGAGACAATATTAATTCAGAAATAAAGACTTTAACTCATAATACTTTGTAAATTCTGTTTCACTTCTTGGTCATTTTACAGATTGCTATTATTGTAAATGTTTATACTTTGTCTCAAGTACTAGTTACATAGCCAGTTATTAATTATCCATCCCTCATAACAATATTCTTTTCTTTCACCCTATTTCATGTATATTCCCAAATAAATTGTCTTGTTAAACTTTCTATTTGTCTTCTGCCGTTCTGTGTCTGCCTATTGTTAATTCTTCAGTGTGTTCACTGGCGTCTCGAATTGGAGAAATCCCATCCCCATTGTTCTTTTACGTTTTACATATCAAACCTTGGGAACCTCGCAAATTACTTTTTTTTTTATCTTTCTCATTACGTCTCAATTATAGTCCCAACGAGACTCCAGGTCATAACATATATATTTGAATTTAGAGTTTTCTTTCTTTTAGACCAGTTGCCATACCAAGGTTAAAGAGGTCAATCCATCCTACTATTTATCCATAACTTCAGGGAGAATAATCAGATTCATACCATTCCCAATGGTATTAGCACTAAGTGAAATGCAGACCGCTTCTGCCAGGATTTGAACTCAAGTTGCTGTATACATTTCCTACAACAATAACCATTACACAAACAGTTCCATATATATATATATATATTAGGAGGTGCCCGTGGTGTAATGATTATCATCGCAGGAAATGGACACAGCGACATGAGTTCAAATCCTGGATGAGACCGATTGCATTTCACATAGAGCTAATACCCTTGGGAAAGATATGAATCCAATTATTCTCCCTCCAGCTATGGGTAAATAGTAGGGCAGACTAGGTTCTTAAGCCTTTGTCAGGCAACTAGTCTAAGAGAAGGAAAACTTTGAATTCAAACCTGTTGAACTCTGCTTCAAAAATTGACCTTGAGTCATATCCTGCCTGAGCGAAGGGGTTGGTTAATATGATTATATATACGAGAAAGATCTTGACATAACACTTAACTATGAAATGCTAATTAGAACCATTCTTCCTGAATAGAAACATCAATATCATAATGGACAGCTGTTGAAAGAAGAACCCAACTGGTTCATGTGACATCTAGAGTTATTTAAAGAAAAAAAACTCCAACTGACAAGGATTTAAATTTTATGATGTTCGATAACATGTTATTAAGTTATATATTCTAATAAAAGGATCTGAGTGTTCAGACACTTGACCAATGACAAAGTGGCAAGATGAAGATTGGTGAGTGTTGGGGGAGGAGGTACCTTAAGTCAGGTCCAGTGACAATCCAAAAGCAGATATTACCCCCTACTTAATATCAAGTTAACTGAAAAGACCAAAATGAAAAATACCTCGACCTTTCATCTAAAACTAGATACGAGACAGACAAATCAGGAAATGGAAGGTTAGAAATTGACCTCCATATTCCTTTTTTTGGATATTACAAAGGGGAAGGGGATCAGGTGAGTAGGCCAGGAGGAAATGGGTGAGGCAAAATTCTTTGGAGTCTGCAGAAATATTTCCACAAAGATTGGTTATTGATTGTTGCTTATTATATAACATAAGATAATATGGAATGAAGTTATTTGTCAGATGAAATAACCATTACAAAAAAAAAAAAAAAAATCCAGATTTATAAATCATAAAAAATAAAAATGTGGGCATTACAGCACACAAATGTGTGTGTACTACATAATGCCTAATAATTCCCAACCTGATGTATGTTCCCAGATGGCTGAGCGGTATGATAGTAAGTCTTAGGTAAAGTTTGGGGGTTTTCAATCCTAGCTTGAAGCATCATGTCTAGCAACACTGAAGAGTTGTGATACAAGGAAACCATCTGTCTGTGAATGACAGTAATATATATATAATAAATGGAAGAAAACTCAAACATGGTTAAAGTCCCATTAAAATTCATTTCAACAAAGAATATTATCTTCGCCTCTTCAGGTGACAGAAACTTCTTCTGGAGGAAAGATCAGCAAAGATAGTTTACAGTATATATAAGAAAAAAAAAAAAGAAAGAGGAGGGGGAAGGCTCTGGCAAATACACACACACACACACACAGACTGATCTTTTCTTTTATCATTTTGTTGCCATGCAACCTCCTCCACTCAATCATTTTGTTAATTTGATTCTCTTAGTGAAGATACATGTGAATGATTTTCACATTTTAAAAAGATGATTCCATGGAGAATTAAATTTTGGCTACATTCATTATAATAGTTTGTCTATTTTGTTTGTACAGATACCTCATTTTTCAAGTTTTAAAAAGGTGGGGGGGGGTAAATAAGGTACGATGCTGCTCTTCTTGACATTTTCTCTACGGCTTAATCATGTAAGAATATGGTTAAAAAAAAAAAAGGTGGGGGGGTAAAATAAGGTACAATACTGCTCTTCTAGGCTTCCCCCCCCCATAGCTTGATCATGTAAAAATGTGGTTAAAAAAATGGTAAAATAAGGTACAATAATGCTCTTCTAGGCCCCCCCCCCCCAGCTTGATCATATAAGAATGTGGTTAGAAAAAAAAAAAAAAAAAAATTCAGATTGAACTTTCTTTTTTAGAGTTTTAAAATTGACATCCATAGATGAAACTTTTCCACTCATTGCTGGTGATGAAAATTCATTTATATGGGAGTCCAAGAGATATTCCCCGATATAGAAAGTGGTCCCAGCTCCAACACATTTGAAAACCACTAGTGTAGATGATACATGCATGTTTTTCTCTCTTTCTGCAATTACAAACAAACGACAGGACATAAATTTATTTTGAAAAAAAAAAAAAAAGACAAATTAATAAAAGTCTATTTCACTGATCTTTGATTGAGCAAAAGTTTTACAACAAAATATTACTATGCCACTAAAGCCGAACTTTGGGAATGGCTTACAACAAAAATGACTGACTAATCTAAATTGCAAATAGACAATAATAAATGGCATTCTTTATTTTATTTTCTGCCAAATACGACCAGATTCACAGTACCCTAAGTTTTTGTAAATAAGCAAAATATAATAACACACTATTGTGATAGTGAATTATATGCAAAAAAACGTTTGTGTTATATAGCCGTAATACAAATACAAGCGGTAACAGGCTGATGCAAATACAGGCGGACTCCATTGTTCAGGTACAAACACATTTATTAACTTCTGACTTCAGTTCTTCAATACGAGGAAAGAGACAATTCTTGAGAGTATTTCGTAATCATACTATGCTAACAACACCCCCAATGTTTGGCACATCTCGTGGTGTTTTAGATCTCATTTCATCTTCACTGGTTGGGATCCAAAAATTTTAACTGCCGCCACAATGGTAGAAAACTCAACTCTATGACAGAACTCTATTCTCTGCCCCAATGGCAGAAGCTCAATTGTCTGCCTGCATGGTCCAATCTCAAATCCTCACCTGCATGGTCAGACATCAACTTCTCAACACCATGGTCGGACCTCAACTGAATTTTTTTTCAAAATCTTCCAAATTCTCAGCCCATCTCTTCTGGGCATGACGTCATCCACACCCCCAGCCCCATTTCTTGTTTGGGGTTTATTATGACAATGGTGATTGTCATATCCTTTGCACGCAAGCGTAAATTGTACCCAATGCTATGCACCTGAACTTTTAACCCGAATAGTTCGAAGCCCAACCAAACTGAATAAAATATAATGAAAAATGATTAAAATAAAAAAAATCATTCCTTAATTATATAACATTTGAATATTCATCAATTTCTTCTGTGTCCTTGAAAAAAAAAAAAAAAACTTATACACATCTACTTTGTTTTAGGGTGCTATGAGTAATGCTAAAACTACTTCAGGTCAAAGTGGACCTGTGATTAATGGTAACAAAGGGATGACTCTACCCTCCCTAGATCCAGAACTGGTGCCTCACCACTGAATGCAATTTAGTATCATACACAGAACCCAGATTTTTGGAGGTGGCCAACACAACATACTCAAAATCCTACTGATAGAGCTCTGTATTGGTTGGCAATATAACTAAAACCCACCCAACAGTAAGTACACTTTATGGTGCCCGTGGTGTAATGGTTATTGTCGTAGGAATTGGACACAGTGACACAAGTTCAAATCCTGGATGAGACTGATTGCATTTCACATAGCACTAATACCCTTGGGAAAGGTATGAATCCAATTATTCTCCCTCCAGCTATGGCAAATAGTAGGGCAGACTAGGTTCTTCAGCCTTGGTGATGGCAATTAGTCTAGGAGAAGGAAAACTGAATTCAAACCAGTTAAACTCCACTTAAAAATTGACCTTGTGTCATATCCTGCCCGAGCGGTTGGGTAAATATGGTAGATACACTTTATGCGGGTGTATATATTGCAAATTCTAAAAAAGAAAATTGTTTTTTTGAATTTGGTTAAAAATTTAATCAATATCAAAAACATCATCTTCCAACCTAAGTTCAGGAGACAGAGGACTAAAAGTTTAAGATTTTTAATTTGAGACGTAAAAGAGAAAAACATTGCTTAAAATTTCATGTCAATCTCTAAGAGTTGTATAATATCAGCCAATAAAGAATTTTCTTAAAATATTTAAAAGGTTTCCTTGAAATAATTGATAAAGATTTAAAAAAAAAAAAAAAGTTTTTATGATTCAAACCATTTTTCTGAAGAATAAAATGGCATAGACACAATTAATTCTGCTTGAATTTCTCCAAGATAAGGAATTTTACACTGTCAGAAAGGTATGAAATCACCAGTCTGCATCCTCTGCAGAGGAGCAAGACATCCATCAGCCCCGAATAAAAAATGGTGTACTCTAGGTATCACACAAAACTCCATGCAGTGGTGAGACTCCAGATCTGAAAAATGTGAAATTACTCCTTCATTGCCATTACTCCCAGGTCCACTCTGACTCGGAGTGGTAGGTATCTTAAGGTTACATCTATGTCTCAAATAGATAATGTTTAAAATCACTTAACTACATTTATACATAGGGTCTCAAAATACATTGCAACTAAGTATGGAGTCTTTACCTCTTAAAATGATTATAAAAGTTTTTTTTATATTCTGTGTGTATATATACATATAGACCGGGACATTGGCCCAGCGGTTAGAGTGTTCGCCAATGGCCCGGGAGACCTGGGTTCAATCCCAGGTCGAGTCATACCAAAGACTTTAAAAATGGAACTTGATACCACCTTGCTTAACACTCAGCATTATAAGGTACGGTTCAAGGGTAAAGTGGAGCAATCCTGGGAATGGAGTAGCGCCCTCCCCTACACCTTGGTGTAGTAGCTATCGAAAAGGGAGCCTTCGGGTCACCCTCGACTATGGTCGCTAACTTTACTTTATATATACATATATATATATATATATATATATATATATATAGAGAGAGAGAGAGAGAGAGAGATATCAGAAAAGGATACGGAGACTAGAGTTCAAATCCTGGACGAGACTGATTGCATTTCCCATAGCACTAATACCCTTGGGAAAGGTATGAAATCAATTATTTTCCCTCCAGCTATAGGTAAATAGTAGAATAGATTGAGTCCTTTAGTCTTGGTTAGGCAACCAGTCTTGGAGAAGGAAAACTGAATTCAAACCTGTTAAACTCTGCTTAAAAATTAACCTTGTGTCACATCCTGCTTGTGCAGAGGAGTTGGTTAGTGTGGGTATGCAATATATTAGTTTTCATATATCCGAAGTGCCTTCAAGGACACTTTAGAAGAACGATATGCAATAAAATTCTGTTTTAAACTTGGAAAAAAATGCCACAGAAATGTATAGAATGCTTCAGACTGCTTTTGGACCATCTTGCAATGAATCAGGCATCAGTTTTTGAGAGGCATAAGAGATTCAAGGAAGGCAAGGAGTCTGTGAGGAATGATGAGAGGTGTGGGAGGAGTAAGGAAATCAATATACCAGAGTTGATTGGCCAAAGGCTTAGGGTTAGGGCTACTATGTTGAGGTTTTAAGGGAGTTCAGGAAGAGATTCCGTCGGAAGAGGCCAGCACTCTTCAAATCGGGTCAGTGGCATTTCCAGCAGGACAATGCACCAGTCTACAACTCCATCCTTGTCACAGACTATTTGACCAAGATGGGCATCAAGACAGTTCCTCACCCACCCTAGAAGCCCAGACCTTGCTCCCTGTGACTTTTGGTTATTCCCTAAGCTCGAGGAAAAACTTAGAAGCTGTCGTTATGAGACAATTGAGGAGATGAAAGAGGCTGTGACGAAGGTCATTGACATGCTCAAGAGGACTGCCATGGGGCCTTCCAGAAGTTGTTGGAACAGTATAACAAGTGCATTGCAGCCTAAGGAAATTACTTCAAATGGGACTGGAGTTTCATGTGTGTACTATCAATAAAAGTGCCCATACGAAAAAAAGTCTGGAAACTTTTTTAATGAGCCTTGTATAATTATTTAATAGCATTATCATTATTTTATAATAGCTCTATCACAGATATTGATCACTCTCCAAATTATATCACATTTGATCTGCCACTAACCCACCAAATGAGATAGTGACAACCATACACTGTTTTATATATATATATATATATATATATATATATATATATATATATATATGAGAGATTGAAGGAGACAGAGAATGAGAGAAACCATAATTATTAAATAGACTAGCATAAAATAACCAACAAAAAAAGTTGATGTGCCATAAAAGCAACCAACTAAACTAAATACTATTCTAGATTGATTTTTTTTTAACAAATCTTATCATCAAACAATATTTTACTGTAGAGAAAAATGCATTGGACAAGATTTTACTGTAGAGAAGAATGCTTCGGACAAGATTTTACTGTAGAGAAGAAGATTTTACAGCAGACCTGAATGCATTAGACATGATTTTACTGTAGAGATAGCTTGTTTAGTTGGGTTTTATGACATATGAACCCTTCATAGGTTATTTAATACAAAATTATATATAAAAAAAACAGGATTTATAAATGAATAGTTTTTAGTTACCATTTGTTTACCCAGTTAAATGGTTTCAAGTACTATCCAGCACTAATGATTTCATTTAACATCAGTTATTTATTTCCACACAGTTAAATGATTAAACAGTTCTATTTGACCCATAGTACCATTCCAAGTCAGAGGGAACCTGAGTGTAATAGCAATAAAGAGATACTCCATATTCCCCAAAAGGTGCAGAACTGAAGCCTCACAATCAGATGGTTTATTGTCATATCTACGATACTTTACTATAGAGATTTTACTGTTTAGAGGAATGCTTTGGATAAAATTTTACTGTAGAGAAGTATGCATCAGAAATGGTCAAAATTCATAATTATCAATTTTTACATGACTAATCTTTATTGATTCATCATTTCTTCTCTTTTACATTTGTTAAGATGTAAGATATTCTCTATGACATGGTATAAAATATGCAGTAAATCTTGATATATTTTCATTTTACACAATTTTTATTCAACATTTTCTTGCGCACAGCCCATAAGCTGAAAAGCCTCTTGTACAAGTAGGCTATATGCCAATTAACTAAAGAAAACCAAAACTAAATTCAAAGGATTGGCACAAGTGATTGCCAAAATGTCAGATCAACCTCTAATCTTATTATGATGAAGTATTTTTCCTGTTTTATATTTAGAAAACCAAGAAAGTAATTATCTCCATTTAACATCTAACGAAGGATTTAACTTAAACTTTCCAACAAAAACATCAGTTTCAGATTTGTCTAAACAATTGATGGCTGCTTGTGTTTGGAAGCATAGATCAATAGGTATGGACTAGTCTGAGAGAGTCAAACTCATTAGGCCTTTTGGGCTGGGCTGAAGTGTAAACCAGATCTTGTGGGCCACATAAAGATAATTATTCCTAAAGACTATTCATAGAGTAGGACCAAAGTCAATCGAATCCTACAAAAAACGTGTTTTGTTTCTTTTTTTTACACTATCCTACATTCAAATTTAACTTTGCTTTGGCATAAAGTGGTTAAGAACAAAAAAGAAAAAAAAAAGAATTAGATAATTTGCACAATTAGAATTACCTTTAATGAAAGCAGTAAACTATTGCTGACAGGATAAAACGGGATGTGTGTATGGAGGAGGAGTGCATACCTTCACCAGTACAAACACAGCTCCATCAAAAAAGGTCCACAGCTGACCGTTATGAATGATTCACAAAGGAGTTGCAAAAGACGATCCTTTCATGGTGGAGCTGTGCTTGTGAACTTTTAATAGTTCATTTTTAACCCTTAACAGTTTATAAATCATCTTATATCTTGCAAACCATCTAATTAAGATGAACAGAACATGCAGGAAGCAACGTTGTTCCATGGACTCCTAAACATGGACACATCAGTGTTGACCAACCAACCAACCAGGACTTGCATATCAGCTCTACAAAGACACTGAATGCAGTCAAGAGGACTTACCAAGAAAGATGGATGATAGGGACATATGCCAAGAAAGAGTCAAAGGAATCCATGTTATCAGCAAGACTTAATGGTAATAATGATCCCTTGTCCTTGAAAACCTGTCTCCCCATAATGGCACTTCATCTAAGAATTTCAAAGTATTAAGAATAGTTGTCAATATTTTGAAAGAGAGCAGACAAGAAATTTAATTAGACAATCAGTATTTGGTATTATTAATATCGAAGACAGAATTGTGATAGTTTTTATCTACGAAAATATCTACGAATTGACCTTTTAGAAAACAGATAAACGAATAAAATAAAACAAATGAATAAATAAAAAGATATAATGTATTTCTATCCTAGTTTGGTTTGGTTTTACAGCATATCAACCATTATAGGTTATTTAATACCCATTCCTCTTTATACATATATATTAAATATGATTTGTAAACACATTTTCTTGATAACATTTTTAAATAAGCCTGAGCTCATTTCCTTTTTACACAGTTTTGCAGAGTATTGCTATCTAATACAAATAATTCTATTTACTATTAATCATTTGTTTGCACATGGTTAAATGGTTTCAAGTATTCCTTTGTAACAGTTACAATTTAATATCAGCCATTTGTTTGCACATATTTAAATTGATATACATGATATGTAAAAGATTAGTTTGTCGGTAATTTTTAAATGAGTTAGAACTAATTTGTTTGCACTCAAGTATTGCTATTGTTTCTACACAGTTAAATGGTTTCAAGTATTACTAATAAGTAAGTAAAGTTGGCGACCATAGTCGAGGGTAACCCGAAGGCTCCCTTTTCGATAGCTACTACACCAATGTGTAGGGAAGGGCGCTACTCCTTCCCTGGATTGCTCTACTTTACCCTTGATCCGTACCTTATAATGCTGAGTGTTAAGCAAGGAGGCATCAAGTACCATTTTTTGAGTCTTTGGTATGACTCGACCTGGGATTGAACCCAGGTCTCCCGGGCCATTGGCGAACACTGTTTTCACACAATGAAGTGGTTACAAGTATTGCTATTTAACATTACTCATTTGTTTGCACACACTTAAATGGTTCCAAGTATTTCTATATATCACTAACAATTAAACATCAGTTATTAGTTCACACACAGTTAAATGATCAAACAGTTCAATTTCTAACAATTCAATTTAGCATAAGTCATTTGTTTGCTCTCAGTTCAAATGTCAAACAGTTTTATTTGACACATAGAAAAGACCCTATCAGGCATTACCACTCCGGGTCAGAGTGGACCTGGAAGCAATGGCAACAAAGAGGTACTCCACATTCCGTTAAGCTCCATCCTATTTCTATTCTGTTTAGGATATCTGGTTGTTTGTTTGTTTGGATTTTAAGGCATATCAACCTTTGCAGGTTATTTAATGCCAAATCCATTTTTATACAAATAATCAGTTCTCTTTCAAACAATTTATTTTAGCATAAGTACACAGTTTAGTTCTATTTGACTCATAGATAAGACCCTATCAAGGTGCCCGTGGTGTAATGGTTATCATCGTAGGAAATGGACACAGCGACACGAGTTCAAATCCTGGATGCAGCTGATTGCATTTCACATAGCACTAATACCCTTGGGAAAGGTATGAATCCAATTATTCTCCCTCCAGCTATGGGTAAATAGTAGGACAGACTGGGTTCTTCAGCCTTGGTGAGGCAACTAGTCTGGGAGAAGGAAAACTCTGAATTCAAACCTGTTAAACTCCGCTTAAAAATTGACCTTGTGTCATATCCTGCCCGAGCGGAGGGGTTGGTAAATATAGATAAGACCCTATCAAGTGCAACCACTCTGGGCCAGAGTGGACCTGGGAACAATGGTAATGAAGGGGTACTCCACATTCCCCAAAACTCTAGCATTACTGGAACCTCACCATCAGATTGTTTAGTGTCATACCCAGGACACTCATTGGGGAGGTTCTTATCCCTTTATAAAAGATGTAATCAGTGTATTCTGCAGCTTCAGCTGACTGGGCAAAAGGATGGTTTGGTTTTATGGCATATCAACCTTTGTACGTTATTTAATGCCAAAATCATTTTTATGTAAATAATCAGTTCTATTTTAAACAATTCAGTTTAGTATGAGTACACAGTTTGTTAAAAACATTTCCATTTCAAACTATTCAGTTTATTCAAGCAGTTATATATAACAATTCAGTTTAGTGTAAGTACAGTTTTGATGTCAAAAACAGTTCAATTTCAAATAATTCAGTTTAGTATAAGCATGCTGTTAAAATTTAAGTACGGTTTAATAGTCAAAAACATTTCTATTTCAAGTTATTCTGTTTAGTCAAACAATTCAGTTTAGCATAAGTATGCCGTTAGTTCTATTTAACCCATTGATAGGACCCTATCAGGTACTACCACGCCAGGCCAGAGTGGACCCGAGAGCAATGGCAATGAAGGGATGCTCCGTATTTCCCAAAGCCCCAGCATTACTGGGACCTTACCATCAGACTGTTTAGTGTCATATCCAGGACACTCATTGGGGAGGTTCTTACCCCTTTATAGAGATGCAGTTAGTGTATTCTGCGGCTACAGCCAACTGGGCAAAAGGACATTCGGTGAATAGTATAGGATATCTTTACGCCAAACTGTAAGAGATTTTTTATTAAACTTTAACATAAATCCATTTTTTTTAAATTGAATTAACAATGCAAACAATTCAAAGAGTGTAAGTTTGATTTTCTTGGTTTAATGATACATCAACCTTCATGGGTTATTTAATGCCAAAGTAATCCTTATAAAAGAACTGTTTTGGTACTATTTAACCAATAGTTTGGAGGATAGGGAGTTCATACCTTTCTCAAAGGTATTAGTCTGAAAGTGAACATAATCAGGTAATTGGAATTAAAATTCATTCATTCACAATGATGTCATAGTCCAGCATGTTAGCTATTACGCCATGGAGATTCTCCACACCTGTGACCTTGAGCAAGATTAAGCTAATCTTGGAGCTGACTCAATAAATGTTTGGAATGGTTTCTTTGTTAAATGGCATATCAACCTTCAGGGGTTATTCAATGTCAAACCCATTCTTATAGATGAATAGCAATTGTACTAATTAATCCATAGCTGGGGAAATAAGGGGAGGGTTCATACCTTTCCTAAAGGTATTCATCCAAAAGTGAACTTAATAACACAACTGGCATTCAAACTTGCTTACTACAGGGGCCCGACAATATTTTTCGGACACTTTGAAAAAAGTACTTCAAGGTGGTCACTAGTGCCAAAAACTTTTGAGATTGTAAGTACGTAGTTGAGGAGTGAAAATCCACTACTAGTGTAATCATTTTTCTTAGTTTGGCTTTGATAATTTTAGTTTTTTGTGATTTTTGCGAAAACTTGCGTGACACTATTTTTCGGACATGACAAAAAATCCTATTTTATTAAGAGCTATGTTCATGTATATGTTGCTGTATGCAAATTTTCTGCTTGTACACTGTTCTGGGGCACTGGCACCCCTACTACTATGTTAACACAGGACAATCTAACAAGATAAACAGTCCGGACATTTCTTGGCAAAACAATTACGTTTAATGAGGTAAAATGCATTCAAAAGAAGTCATTTGTTTGGCACGGAAGAAGTGGGAAGATGCCCTCAGCATCAGAAGGATCACCATGGATTTGAAGCTGTCGAAATCAATGGTCGAATACATGCTGAAGACAAACTCCGAGCAGAAAAAGAAGAGGGGGCAGAAAAGATCAATTGGCAAGAGGACTGAAAGGAGAATGAAGAGGACTGTGACACAGCTTTTGACATCTGGAGAAAAAGTTACATCAAGAAAAGTGAAGGAGAAATGTGAATTGGATGTAAACGTCCGAACAGTACAAAGAACGCTGCATAGGATTGGTTTGAAGTATGCAAAGGCTAAGAAAAAAATTACACTAACAAAGAAACACAAAGGAGCAAGACTGGAGTGTGCTAAAAGGTGGTTAACAAGGCATGTTGATTTTAAGAAGGTTATATTTACTGATGAGAAGCGTTTCAAGTTTGATGGGCCCGATGGATAGTGTACTTGGTCGAGAAGGGGGGAGCCTGTTGTACTGAACAAACGACAGATGGGAGGAAGAGGAGTTATGGTTTGGGGTATGATCTTTGCTAATGGAAATACATGGTTGGAGTGGCTGAAAGGACGACAGAACAGCGAAAGCTACAAACAGTTGCTGGACGAGAAAGCCCTACCAAGGATAAGAAGAGAGATGGGGAATGATTTCGTTCTACAGCAAGACAATTGCAGCATCCATGTGTCAAAACTCATGAAAGAATGGATGGCTAAAGTGAATATGACTACTTTGGAATGGCATGCAAGAAGCCCAGATCTAAATTTAATAGAAAATGTTTGGGAAATGCTTGCACAACTTGTCTATGATGGACCTGAAATAACGAAAGAGGCTCAACTATGGAAACGAATACTAGGAGCCAAAAAACAACTAATACAAACACGTAGAGATGTTATTGTGCATATGTTTGATCATTATGAAGAGAGATTGATAAAGGTTATTGAGAAGAAAGGTGATATTACAGACTATTAACAGTTTTTCAACGATGTCCGAAAAATAGTGTTGCGTGTTTTGTAAAAAATGATGAAAATTAAATATTTTTCCTTACCTCATTAATTTTCTTCCATTTTTATTACAGGTATTGTCTTTATATGTTTATGCTATTCTATTGAAGGAATTTCGCCACTCTATGGTACTCAGAAAGTCAAATACTAAAGTGTCCGAAAAATATTGTCGGGCCCGTGTATGTTGTAGTCCAGCATGTTAGCCATTGTGTCAGAGGAAGGACTCCCTCATATGATTTTGTAAGTAAAATGTTTGGAGTTAATCATTTTTAAATGAGTTGTTCGAGCACACTTGTTTGCACACAGTTCAATGGTGTCAAGTATTGCGATTTGATATTAGTAATTCTATGTAGCAAATAGTCCTATGTAATAAAAATAATTTTGACACAGCTGTATTGTTTCAAATAATTTATAATAATCCTGAGTAAATGACTGAACATTTCTATTTGACCCATAGATAGGACTAACAGGTATTACTAATCCAAGTCAAAGTGGACCTGGGAGTAATGGTAATGAAAGGGTACACCACATTCTCCAAAGCTCCAGGACTGAAGCCAAACCATCAGATGCAGTTTAGTGTCATACCCAGGACACTGGTTCGTAGGGCGGGTTTTACCTCTCCGCAGAGGTGCAGTTAGTATATTCTATTGCCTCAGCAGATGGTGATCTCAGTTTACTGTGGTACAAATTACCAGTTGGTTTTATAAAAATTGATATAGAAATACATCTTATTTGAAGGGTATGCTCTTTTTTTTTTTTTTTTAAATTGAATTAACAATGAAAATAATTTTAAGAGTTTTTAAAGATATATCAACCTGTATCAAGTTATTTTATGCCTAAAGATTAGGGAATCTTGTTTATTGTACATTTATATTTTTTGTTTGCTTGTTTCTGCTAAGTTTTTTTGCACAATTATATAATATCAAGTATTCCTATCTAATATAATCATACTATTGTATGGTTTCAAATTATATATATATATATATATATATATATATATATATATATATATATATATATATCTTTACAATGTTTGAATGTTTTAATGTGTCAACCAATGTTTCACTTGGGAACAATTCAGAAAAATAAATTAGATGCATACTCAACTCACTCCAGGCTAATATATTCATACATTTTTAATGGAAGGAGATGATAGTGGAGGGAAGAGAAAAAAAAAAGAAGGGGTACATATCAAAATGAAAAGGAACAGGAAGTTAGACATTTGGTGTGGAACCCAAGGAATGAAGAATGATGGAAAGGGTAGAGAGGATTAATGTAAAAGGCAATCACTTACATTTTACTGGGACCACAACCAAATTCTGCCTCCATTCATTTTAAGAGTGGGAGTCAATTATTGCATAAACATATACTGTTGCCTTGAATATTTAAACCTTTACATGAAAACATCTGTTTTTGTTGGGGTTTTTGATAGAATTACCATTAGAACTTGCTATATAAAAGATTACCTTTGCTTTATTTTGGTAAATAAAATTAGATTTATTAAAATGCTCATATCTACCGTGGATAGTTGAAGCCTTACATAATGCCATGTTTTGTTTGTTTACTGGGACCAAAAACAAATCTCTCCATCCTTCACTTTAAGGAGTCACATTTACCACATTAACATATTCACAACTATCATGGATAATAGAACACTTAATGTCATCTATGTTTTTATTAAAGTTACCATTAGAAATTACTATATAAAAATTGCTTATGCTTTATTTTGGTAAATAAAATTAGATTTATTAAAATGTTCATATCTACCGTGGATAGTTGAAGCCTTACATAATGCCATGTTTTGTTTTTTATTAGAAATTGCAATATTAAGATTACTTATGTTTTTTATTTTGCAAAAAATCAAATTATTAAAGTAAAAAGAATGATATAATACGAGTCTTTATCACTTATTGGCTTTGTATTTTTTCGGTCATGTGACACATTTACATGTCATCATATAAAAAAAATTTTTTATAAAGCTCTATATATCAAAAAAAAAAAAAAAAACAACAACTCACTAAAAACACCACTGATATCACCCATGAATTGATTGATCAATATATATTTCAAGGACATGTCAACCGGTTTGGTTTGGTTTAATAGCACATCAACCTTTGGAGCTTATTAAATACCAAAGCCATCCTTCAAAAACAGAAGTGGTACTATTTAACCCATAGCTAAGAGAATAAGGGGGGTTCATAACTTTCCCAAGAGTATTTGTCCGAAAGTGAACATAATACTGTGACTTGAGTTTGAACTCACTACAATTCTGCAGTCCAGTGCTTTAATCATCACACCATGAAGACACTCCCCCATTCAACCAGTCTGGAGTTATTTTATGCCTAGAGGTTAGGATATTACATACATTATTCTTTTTATATTTATATTTTCTTCTAATCATAACAAACTACTCGATATTAGAATGGACCTGTTCAGTGTCATACCCAGAACAACACTTTTCTCAAGGTGGATCTTACCCCTTTGCAGAGGATACAGCCAGTGTAATCTACCTGCTTCTACTAATAGGGCATATAAAACCATGGAATGGACACACATGAGCATCAGAGACAATATACAACCTGCCACAAGACTCATGCTCACCAGGTGACAGTCAACAAAATGAAACCTGATATTTCTTTTTCAGGGATATTTATAGATTTGATTTTATGGCAAATCAACCATTGTTGGTTACTCAATGCCAAATCCTCTTTATACATATATATTAAATATATAGGATTTGGTTTGGTTAGGTTGGGTTTTATGGCATATCAACCATTGTTGGTTATTTAATGCCAAATCCTCTTTATACATATATATCAAATATATAGGATTTGGTTTGGTTGGTTGGTTTTTATGGCATATCAACCATTGTTGGGTATTTAATGTCAAATCCTCTTTATACATATATATCAAATATATAGGATTTGGTTTGGTTGGTTTTTATGGCATATCAACCCTTGTAGGTTATTCAATTTATACATATAAATCAAATATATATATAATTTGGTTTGGTTTGTTTTTATTGCATATCAACCATCATAGATTATTTAATGCCAAATTCTTTTAATACATATTAAATATCTGACTTCTAAATATTTTGTAGATAACATTTTTAAGTGAGCCTGAGCTCAATTTTTTTTTCACACAGTTAAATGGTTTGCCTTATTTCTAATACAATTAATTCTATTTATTGTTAATCATTTGTTTGCACACAGGTAAATGGTTTCAAGTATCACTATGTATTACCAACAATTTAATTAAACATCAATCATTTGTTTACACACAGGTAAATGATTTAACTTCTATTTCAAACAATTCAGTTTAGCATAAGTATACAGTTTAAATGTCAACCACTTCTATTTGACCCATAGGTAAGACTATCAGATGCTACCACTTCAGGCAAGAGTGGACCTGGAAGTGATAGCAATAAAGAGACACTCCACATTCCCCAAAGCTCCAACATTACTGGAGCCTCTCCATCAGATTGTTAATGTCATATCCAGGACACTCGGGAGGGTTTTACACCACTGCAGAGATGCAGTCAGTGTATTCTGCAGTCCAAACCGACTGGGCCAGATCTTTATAGAAATGGCAGTTTTGGTAACAGTTACATCAAATAGTTATTTTATCTTCAAGGCTAAATTTATTTCTACTGTGAGAGAAAGACGAAAATAAAAGAGGAAACATAGGTTGAAACAGGAGAATGAAACGGTTAACAGTGTGAAATTGACTTGGTAATGAGTCAGCATAACTTCAGTTTGGATACCATCCAGGATAGATGTGGCGGAGGTAAAAAGCTATCTTGTACATGGTGTTATGTGAACATTTTCCAAAAAAGTTTTCTCACCAATCAATTTTCAATTATTCTGCATTCAATTATTACTAGTTATCAATTATTATAACATTTGCTATAGTAAACAAACTTATGAATTTGGTTTGGTTTTATGGCACGTCAACCATTGTAGGATATTTAATGCCAAATCCTTTTTATACATATATATTAAATTTATAGGACTTAATTTGGTTGGGTTTTATTGCATATCAACCATTGTAGGTTATTTAATGCTGAATCCTGTTTGTATATATATTAAATATATGATTTGGTATGTAAATACAGTTTATAGATAACATTCTTAAACAAGCCTGAGCTCTTTTTTGCACACACTTAAATGGTTTCAAGTATTGCTATATAACAGTCACAATTTAACATCAGTCATTTGTTTGTACAAAGTTTGTTCTATTTGACCCAGAGATAAGATCCTATCAAGTGCTATCACTCTGAGTAAGAGTAGACCCAGGAGCAATGGCAATGAAGAGGTACTCCACATACCCCAAATTTCCAAAGCTGGAGCTTCACTATCAGATGGTTTAATGTGATATCCAGGACACTCCTTAGGAGGTAGGGTCTTACCTCTCTGCAGAGATGCAGTTGGTGTATTCTACAGCCCCAGCCAACTGGGCTAGATACATCTCCAAGGTGAGGAATAATCACCAGGCCAAGATCACCATGTATGGTGAATTTTCTACTGGCCATTAAAACAAAGGAGTACCAAAGAAGCAATAAAAAGACCGCTTGAAAAAAATCCCTTTGTGCCCATCACATCAACCATCACTGATGGTCCACTCAAGCTGTAAACTGTGATGCTTAACATCTCACCACCAACTACATTGTCTCATCCTTTGAAAACATCCATAGAGACACCCTCATGGACCAAAGACATAGAAGGAAGAACTACAACACGATGTCATCAAACCCTGGCCAGACCTTCAGTTGCAGCTGCTGCAACCATGCCTGCCTGTTCAACATTGAACTTATCAGTTATGAACAGATCTTCTGTCAACACGGACCACACGCTACTTAAAATCTTCATTCACAAAGCCATGATAAAAGAAAATGGGAAATTTAAGAGAATAATAAAATATATATATTTTAAATGCACACTTATCAATGAAAAAAGAATATTTCCCCATTCAATGGTTTAACTTTTCATTTCATATTCACTCAACATTCATTGTCCCACACATAAAAACATTTTCCCATACGCCTAATTTTATGTGACACTCTGCAATCAGTATGGAGTAGATTTTAAGACAGTTTTATAAGTACTAAAAACAGTTTACTACACACAGATATTCATAATACAATGCTTTTAAAAAAAAAAAAAAAAAAAAAAAAAAAAAAATCTAAAGATTTAAATATCAAAGAAAATACTAATCAACAATAGTAACTAGCAATGGTTGGTTGGTTGGTTTTATGGCATATCAACCCTTGCGGGATATTTACTGCCAAACCCTGTTTTTATACATGTGATTTGTAAGTAAATAATTTGTAGGTAATTTTATTCTTAAACAAGTTGTTAGAACTCATTTGTTTGCATACAGTTGAATGGTTTCACGTATTCCTATATAATACTAATAATTCTAGTTAATATGAATCATTTGTTTGCATACAAATGGTTTCAAGTATTTGTTATTTGACATTAATCATTCTGTTTATCAAGTATTCTTATTTATATAAATAATTTGCATAAAGCTGTATAGTTACTAATAACTAATAATTCTTAGTAAATGATTAAACAAGTACTATTTGGAGTCTCACTATTAGATGCAGTTTAGTGTTATACTCAGGACACTTATTGGAGGGGATCTTACCCTTCTGTAAAGGTGCAGTCAATGTATTCTACAGTCCCAGCCAAAAAGATGTAATAAAAAGGGGAGTCAAAAAATTGGCAATATTTTCAGAAAGTGAGGAACATTTTAGCAGTTCTGTATGCTTTTAATGAGACTGTGAAGGTGACAAATACACATTGGACCATGAGATACCAAGCTCGCCTGATACTCTCGAAGTGCTAAGTGTCAAATTTGCCTCTATGGCTTGAAACACAGCTTTGGCATCCAAAGTTTTAAGCCTACCTTACCTTGCCTGATTGTCAAAGAGGTTCTTTCAACTCCAGCAAAATTTCTTTAACAATCTAGTAACTGTATTGTAATCAAAAGGACCTTCACCTTTCACATAACAACCATTTTTGGTGGCTTCCTCATCATTATAGCCCAGTTTGAACTTACAAAGCATAAGTTCCCAGAGTAGACAACATAATATATTCACCATTGCAGCTTTCAAACCACATACAAAGTAAAGCAATGCACAGTGCATAAGTGCACAAACTACCACAATACTACCAACCACAGTAAGGCACATTCCATAGCTTAAAATACTTTGGTTATGTGATATACAGGAAACAAACTAACTCACACGAAAAAAAGCAAACTTTTAACCCACCCTAGTATGGTTTGGTTGTTTGGGTTTTAAGGCATATCAACCTTTGTAGGTTATTTAATGCCAAATCCATTTTTATACAAATAATCAGTTCTATTTTAAACAATTCATTTCAGCATCAGTACACAGTTCAATTGTCAAAAACATTTCTATTTCAAGCTATTCAGTTTATTCAAACGGTTCTAATTCAGCTAAATTTAACTTGGGTTTTCATACCCGTTTTCTATGACAATACCATTACACCATAAATGTTATATATTAGAGTGTTCAGAAAGTAATAACATTTTACCAGAGAGGATATGAAACAAATTTAAGTTAAATTAATCAAAATATTAGAAAATGTATTCCCCTTCATTTTCAATGTCTACAGCCCAACTGTAACATACTCATATGCAGATGCATGCAGAAACATATTCAACACAATAAAGATGAGCGGACACAGTTCTTTAGAAAAATATACCTCTTACTTTATTTGAAAGGGTTACGAAAGGTATAATCTGTGAGAGGCGAGTTGGAGACTGAACAGAACTGCAACATATTGACCTCCCACAACTCTTCTGGCTACAGCAGCATTTCTTTCCCGTTCTCCTGGGCTGCTCAACCAGGTGCCTGGGGGCCCAGCCTCTGCTGGGACATGGTTCTCATTCCAGCATCTTCTCTCCAACTGATCTGAACTTCCTGTCACCGGGGTTATATAATAATTTGATGCCCACCTACTTCTTGCGAGCGTCACATTTGTACTCAATTCAACCCGTCGACAGTCAAGGTGATCCCCCGATATCTTCGACCGGATGCACCTATTATTTACATAGGTGCATTTCTTCTTTTGACAGCTTGGCCGGGTCAGAGGTCAATATGTTACACAACAAGACAAGACCAATCACTAAAAGAAGGTTTTTTAAAACTTTGTTTGCCTCAACATAGTTTTTTTGATTGCAATTGACCATTACATATTTAAGATTTTTAAATATTAGGCAGGTTATTTGATAATATTGACAGGTTAGGAAACAACTGACCAATATTATGAAATAATGATCAGCCAATATTTTGATACATAAGACTAACAATTTTATTACTAACCAACATTTTTTTATAAAGTTTTCCAACTTAGCAAATATCTTTGATCATACAATAGTTCTAATAGTTCTGTGTACCATTATTCCTCATAATCCATTTGTCACAGATAATAATCAAAATGATATTTATCTGTAAACGTTTAATTAGACTTCAATATTTTCTAAATTACTGTCATATGACAGGATTATTTATGTATAGACACTTCTGCTTGTCTCCAGCTTTTTAGATGTTGGCAGGAAAGAAGACAAAAGAGAACAAATAATGGGAAAAAGGCAGAAAAAATATAAAGAGAGAATAAATTACAAGTAAAAGAAAAAAAAATAATAGAAAAAGAGAGAAGTGAAAAAAAAAAAAAAACAATGAAAATTTTAGATATATTTGATTTTCTATGCGATATATATATAAGAAAGTTTTCCATGAAAGTAGTAAAATGTATATTGTAACCCTCAAAAACAGTGGTTTTAAAGAAGAGTTTACTAATCTAGAGCCTAAAAAGATTAAACCTAATAACAATTTGTATAAGGATGAAGAAACTACTGATAATTGTAATATTAAAGTAAATTGGCCTAAAAATAGAAAAAAATAAAAAATTATATGGTTCAACCCCTTTTTGTAAACTTGTTAATATAAACATAAGAAAATATTTTTTTAAATTAATAGGTAAACACTTTAAATCAGTATAATATATTATGAAAAATATTTAATAGGAAAACATTAAAAAATTAGTTATTCTTGCACCATTTATTTTTTTAAATAATTAACTCATAATACGGAAGTAATTAGGAAATATTATGACCAATTTGATGATGATAATAATAGTAATAATAATAATTGTAAAACTAAAATTAATTATCCTATGAATGGTTTGTGTAATTTGAAAAACGTACAATATTTCCCAAAGGAAAATATACAAGATAAAAAAAACTTACATTGGAATTTCATTGTTCAGATGGAAATTAAGACATAATAATCATATTCATTCATTCTCTTATGAACGCTTGAGTAATCAAACAGGTTTATCCAAACATTTTTGGAAGTTGAATATGGGTTTAACCCCAGAAAATCAATGGAGGATACTGAAAAGATCTACTACTCTGAGCTGCTTTGATAGTAGATGTAATTTGCATCTGGAAGAAAAGATACAAATTATGTTATACCTTGATCCTGGTAACCTATTAAATCAGAGATTTGATTTAATAGCTAGATGTAGGCATAAAAATAAATTTAGACTTTTCAAAAAATTAAGTGGATAAATAAACAGAAAATGATTAACTATGATTTCTTCAATTGGTAAATGAACTAGAATTTGTAATTTATACAAGTGATTTTTACTCTATTTTTATTCTATCATTATAAATTGGGAGGAGGGGAGTTACTATAATTAAAATTAGTTTGGTTTTTTTTAGTTCATTTTAATGATAAAAATTAATATACTAAAATTAGATTGAATTTTTTTAATAAATGTTTGAATTTTTGACATGTATTATTGTAACTTAATTTTGTCTCCATTAAATTTGAAATAGGATGAGACCAGATGTAGTTTTATATGCCATAATTTTTTATACTTAATGTTACTTGAAGGTTTAGGCTTGTTTTGATACATAAGAAAAATAGGGTTTTTTGGTTTTTTCTGTCTAGTTGTAAATGAGAAAAAAAATTTTTTTTAATTCCATTTCTTGTTGGATCTTAAAAAGTCCTGTTAATTTTTTTTTTAGAACATTGATTTATATCAACGCTTTTAACAGAATGGAAATAAATTTATTAACTTAATGTGATTGGGGTTTTTTTGAGAAAATTTATATATAAAAAGAGGTTTATAGTTCTTACCAGCTCACTTGGTGAGTTAATAGAGGACCAAATGTTACAGTATTATTAAAAAGTGCTCAATATCAATGATAGAGTATATATATATATATATATATATATATATATATATATACACACACACACAAACTTTCTTTTTAAGAATTTTTTTTTTTAGTATAAATACACTTTTTTTCCGTTTTCAGAATTTTTTCCTTATTTGAATGTGTGTGTACACTTTTTCCTTTCTAAGAAACACATATGCACACACAAATGTGTGTGTACACTTCTTTCTTTCAAAGAAAATATCCACACACACACTCCTCATACTAAATCAAGGTCAAGTAATACTCCATGTTATCATAATGGAATTTCCTATTACCTAGTAGTGAGACCAGATTGCATGACTGATTATACAAATCATTATGTTTCATCTTTTAGTGGATACTTTCAGCCAGATGGACAGGAAGAAATAGAAAAAGAGAGAAGCAGAAAGACAGGAGAGTCAGAGAAAGAGAAATATGTATTGTATTTTGTCCCATGTGTTGTTATTATGGATTGGAGGCCATATATAAAAGATTTATGTTGCACAATTGTTTTGGTTTATCTGTTTAATGGTATAGTCATTGGCCTAATGAGTAGAGTCTTCACCAATCGTCTGGGAGACTGGGGTTCAATCCAAGGTTGAGTCATGCCAAAGACTAAAAAAAATGGTACTTGATGCCGCCTTGCTTAGCACTCAGCACTATAAGATGAAGATCAAGGGTAAAGTGGAACAATCCTGGGATTGGAGTAGTGCCCTCCCCTACATCTTGGTGCAGTAGCTATTGAAAAGGGAGCCTTCGGGTCACCCTAGACTTAGGTCGCCAACTTTACTTACTTATATGTTATTCAATAATGAATTTTGATTCATTTCTAAATAAATTTGACTTGTATCTGTATTTTCAATATTTCATTTCACTATTTTTTTGTTTATAATTTTTGTCTACACACTGTCCTATGATATCAATAATTTGTATCTAATAAAAATAATTTACAGTTATACGGTTTCAAGTATTTAATACTAATAATTCATACACAATTATATGGTTTAAGTAACTATTTCTGTTTAATCATAATCATTTGTTTGCATATTTATATTCCTATCTAACATCAATAATTTGCTAGACAAGATATGATATTACATGACTCATAATAATCATTTATATATTTAATTACAGCTCCAATTCACAACTCTTGATAAAATAACTGTGCAGATTAGTTGTATTAAGTATTCTTATCTATTTGACCTATAGATAGAACGCTAACAGGCACTACCATTCCAGGTCAGAGTGGATCTGGGAGTAATGGCAATAAAAAAAAAAAAATTAAAAAAAAGTAACTCCATACTTCCCAGAGGTCCAGGACTGGTATCTCACCACTGGATACAGTTTTGTTCCATACTCAATATATGCCTTGCGGGGAGTACCTCTCTGTAGAAGAGCAGTTGGCATGTTCTAGGTCCAGCTGACAAAGCCAACAATGGAAAGAGCTCATCTGTGATTTTTGAAGTTTCATATTATTCAGTTTCGTATCACACCCAAGACACAGAGTAACCACCCTTCTAAAAGGGGTGGTTACTCTGAAGCAGAGGATACAGATTGGTTGGGTTTTATGGCATATCAATCATTTTAGGTTATTTCATGCCAAATCCTCTTTATCCATATATCATAAATACATGATTTGTAAACATATTTTGTTTATAACATTTTTAAACGAGACTGAGTTCATTTCTTTGCACGCAGTTAAAGAGTTTCAAGTTTTTCTCACATAAGTAATTTGTTTGCACACAGTTAAATGGTTCCAAGTACTGCAATGAAACTCTAACAATTCAATTAGACAGTCATTTGTTTACACTCAGTTAAATGGTCAGACAGTTCTATTTCTAACAGCTCAATTTAATATGTTATTTGTTTGCACACAGTTTAAATGTCAAACAGTTCTATTTGAACCTCAGATAGGACCCTATCAGGTATGACCGCTCCAAACCAGAATGGACCTGGGAGCAATTGCAATGAAGAAGTACTCCACATTCCTGAGCTCCAGGGCTGGAGACTCACCATCAAATGGTTTAGGATCATATCCAGGACACTCACTGGGGAGGGGCCTTACCCCTCTGCAGAGATGCAGTCAGCATATTCTACAGCCCTAGCCAACTAGGCTGAGAGGATACTGTTGGTAGATGCTAAGCCTCACTGATATAGAGATATCACACAACTTATTCCGAACTGGCTTGAGATGTATAGTATCAAATCTTACAAAATAAAAAAAAAAAGAAAATTATTTTCTATTTGACAGAAGGAGTAGAAATACCAAATCCCACTGGAAGAAAAGCTGTCAAGGGTGGAGAAAAATTGTTTGACATGTGGGCCTTAAAGAAGATCTCACTTGCATGATAGCCTGCTATACATTATACATTTGTTTATTTAGCTCGTGAAAGCACATAAAAAGATTATGAAGGATAATGTTACAACAATAACATGTTTCAACAATTTCCGGGTGAAATGCTAGAAAAATAATAGAGAACAATAACTATCCTTTCAGGAAAAGTAACATATACATTTTAGTTTCCTATACAGCCTCTTTTCTATTTAGAGGAGTATCTATGGCATGGTTGATTGGTTGGTTGTTTTGTTTTATGGCGTATCATCCCTTTTCGGGTCATTTAACACCAAATTAAATTTTGCACAATTCAGTTTAGTATAAGTATAGTTTTTGTTTACAAACGGTTAAATGTCTAAACAGTTCTATTTCGAACAATTCAGTTTAGCATAAGTACACAGTTTTAATGACAAAACCCCTCCGCTCGGGCAGGATATGACACAAGGTCAATTTTTAAGCGGAGTTTAACAGGTTTGAATTCAGAGTTTTCCTTCTCCTAGACTAGTTGCCTCACCAAGGCTGAAGAACCTAGTCTATCCTACTATTTACCCATAGCTGGAGGGAGAATAATTGGATTCATACCTTTCCCAAGGGTATTAGTGCTATGTGAAATGCAATCAGTTTCGTCCAGGATTTGAACTCGTATCGCCGTGTTCATTTCCTACGGCGATAACGACTACACCACGGGCACCTCCACAAGGTAGGTATTTATATTAGACCTCATTAAGTTTAAATTAAAACTTCACTTATGCTGAGCATTTTATTATACACCGGAGGTTCAACTGATGACAGATGTCTTGAAAAGAAAAATTTAGTCAAGGAATATAACTTTTTTGGAGGTGCCCATGATGTAATGGTTATCATCATAGGAAATGGACACGGCGACACGAGTTCAAATCCTGGACGAGGCTGATTGCATTTCACATAGCACTCATACCCTTGGGAAAGGTATGAATCCAATTATTCTCCCTCCAGCTATGGGTAAATAGTAGAGCAGACTAGGTTCTTCAGCCTTGGTGAGGCAACTAGTCTAGAAGAAGGAAAACTCTGAATTCAAACCTGTTAAACTCCGCTTTAAAATTGACCTTGTGTCATATCCTGCCCGACCAGAGAGGTTGGTAAATATGAATATAACTTTTTGCTCCTTTATGAAACAGGTATTATATATATATATATATATATATATATATATTTTAATACATTGTTTGAATTAAGGCCAAGTTAAAACTTTGGCTGATGAATGAAATGAGCATTTTTACGATACACTGAAAACCCAAGTGATGACAAAGATGACCTTTCCCACAAAGAAATACATTTGACTTAGTCAAAAACCAGCAGTAAAAATTTTATAAATTAGACAAGAACATTTTATTAGTGAATAAAAAAAATATAAAAAAATTTTTTTTTAAATTAATTTCAATTTTTTTTCCTCCTTCTCAGGATCTGATGACAGCTAACTTAATTTTAAATTTAGTTCTACACTCAAATTATGGTCTAATATATACCAATGTATATTCTTATATTAATGAAATAAAGACTTGGTTCATAAAGGAAGTTGAATACATTTCTTGGTTTGGTTTGGTTTGGTTTCTTTGTTTAATGGCATATCAACCGGTTTAGGTTATTTAAGTATTGGCATAATGGTTAGAGGGTTCGCCAATGGCCCGGGAGATCTGGGTTCAATCCCAGGTCAAGTCATACCAAAGACTCAAAAATGGTATTTGATGCTATCTTGCTTAACACTAAGCATTATAAGGTATGTATCAAGGGTAAAGTGGAGCAATCCAGGGAAAGGAGTAGCACCCTCCCCTACACCTCAGTGTAGTAGCTATCGAAAAGGAAGCCTTCGAGTTACCCTCGACTATGGTCGCCAACTTTACTAATACCAAAGCTATTCTCCTAGAAGAACAGTAGTTGAACTATTTAACCCATAGCTGGGAGGATAAGGGGGTTCATACCTTTCCCAAGGGTATTTGCCTGAAAGTGAACGTAATAGCCCGACTGGAGTATGAACTCGCTTACTACGATTCCGCAGTCCATCGCTTTAACCATTACACCACGAGGACACCCCCAATACATTTCTTTATGTTATGTCATTCAATAAAGTTTGATGAGCACTCTACGGAAGTGAATAGCCATCATATGATGTTTTTTGATATATTAGACTTGACCTTTGATACAATAAGGACCATATCCACTTGGGCAATCTGAGGGTTCATGGAGACAAAAAGATTGGTTGGTTGGTTTTATGGCATGTCAACTTTTATTGGGTTGTTTAATGCTGAAGACAGATGGTGGGGGTGGTTGAGCAGTTATATAATTACAAATAATTAATGAAAATGTTTGATAAAGAATTATAACTTCAAGTAACTATTTTTAAAACAAACAATCTACACAATTTATAGTTTCAAGTATTCCTATGTAATACAAATAATTTGTACACAACTATATCATTTCACATATCTAATACTAATAATGATTGTGTGTAAACAATTATAGCTTCAAGTAACTATTCTTAAAAAATAATTTACAGTTATATGGTATCAAGTATTTCTATCTAATACTAATAATTTATACACAATTATATTACTATTTAATAATAATCTTGTTCATCAAAAAACTAATAATAATGTTTAGTAAACATTAAAGTAAAGTTGGTGACCATAGTCAAGGGTGACCCAAAGGCTTTCTTTTCAATAGCTACGACACCAAGGTGTAGGAGAGGGCACTACTCCTTTCCCTGGATTGCTCTACTTTATCCTAGATCCGTACCTTATAATGCTGGGTGTTAAGCAAGGAGGCATTGAGTACCATTTTTGAGTCTTTGATATGACTCGACCTGGGATTGAACCCAGTTCTCCCTGGCCATGGGCGAACACTCTAATCATCATGAATATAAACGATTTACACACAGTTATATGGTATCAAGTATTCCTATCTAATACTAATAATTTTCAAACAGATCTATTCAACCCATAGATTAAACCTAACACATACTACCATTTTGGATCAAATTGAACCTGGGAAAAATTGGTAGCAAAGTGAGACTCTACAGTTGACAAAGATCCAGAACTCAAGCCTCACTGTCAGATGCAGTTTGATGTCATACCAGGATATCCTCTGCAGCCAGCAAATTCTAAGCCTTTCTAACAGTGCTGCAAATGAATAAAAATGAACAATCTTGTTCAACGCACATATCTTGACAAAGTTTGGGTGTTTTATTATGTCATCCAATGTATCCTTTGGAACAATTCAGAAAAATAAATTAGATGCACACTTAACAGTCCAGGATGAAGCATTCATACATTACACTATATTTATACGTCACACAACTGGCCACTTTGAAAATGTATTGCTAATCATTTTACTATAGTAATGCACTGAAAATTAGGAAGAAAGGGATTGGCGGTGGTTAGGAATTGATACAAGCACTATTGATAGAATAGGGCATATATATATGTGTGTGTAAATGCATTGCTATTGATTTTACTAAAGAAATGCACTAAAAATCAGGAAGAGAGGGATCATCAGTGGTCAGGAATTCTATATATACTTCTTTACAATATTTGGATGTTTTAATGTGTCAACTAATGTTTCACTTGGGAATAATTCAGAAAAATAAATTAGATGCATACTCAACTCATTCCAGGCTAATATATTCATACATTTTTAATGGAAGGAGATGATAGTAGAGGAAAGAGAAGAAAAAAGAAGGGGTATATATCAAAATGAAAAGGAAAAGGAAGTTAGACATTTGGTGTGGAACCCAAGGAATGAAGAATGATGGAAAGGGTAGAGAGGATTAATGTAAAAGGCAATCACTTACATTTTACTGGGACCAAAAACAAATCTCTCCATCCTTCACTTTAAGGAGTCAAATTTACCACATTAACATATTCACAACTATCATGGATAATAGAACACTTAATGTCATCTATGTTTTTATTAAAGTTACCATTAGAAATTACTATATAAAAATTGCTTATGCTTTATTTTGGTAAATAAAATTAAATTTATTAAAATGCTCATTGCTACCTGGGATTTTAAACCCTTACATAATGCTATGTTTTTATTAGGGTTACTATTAGAAATTAGTAGTGCATCCATATAGCAGTAACGATACGACCGCTGCCTGGAAGAAACTGCGTTTCATTTTATCGGTCAGGTCTGATTTCCATATGATCGAGAGCCTATCGATAGCTGTCCATGCTTTATGCACTACTTGGACGCTAACTAAACGGCTGAAGAAGAAGCTAGATGGCAATTACACAAGAATGTTAAGAGCAATATTGAACAAGTCCTGGCAGCAACACCCCACAAGGCACCAACTATACGGCCACCTGCCTCCCATCACGAAAACTATACAAGTTAGACGAACCAGACACGCAGGACACTGCTGGAGAAGCAAGGACAAACTCATCAATGATGTACTCCTATGGACCCCCGCATATGGCCAAGCAAAAGCAGGACAACCAGCACGAATATACATACAACAGCTATGTGAGGAGACGGGATGTAGCCCTGAAGACCTGCCAGAAGCAATGAATGATAGGGAGAAGTGGCGAGAGAGGGTCAGGGATATCCATGCTAGGGGCATGACATGATGATTAGAAATTACGATATCAAAATTACTTAGACTTTATTTTGGGAAATAAATTAAATCTCTTAACATTTTATTTACCAAAATAAAGCATAAGTAATCTTTATATAGCAATTTCTAATGATAACTAATAGAAACATGCCATTATGAAAAGGTTTAACTATCCAAGTTAGCAAGGAACATATTAATAAACTTAATTTTATTTACCAAAATAAAGCATAAGTAATCTTGTTTTGAAATTTCTCCTATTAACTCTCACAAAATATTAATTTTAATTTTATTAGCTGAAACATGGTCAACCATTATTAATTATTCCTAGAATTAGTTTCTGCTTTGCAACACTAAGCAGAAGACATGTTTATTTTGTGGTTTAATTATGTCAACTCATTAAGACACAAATGCCCAAAAAGGTTATGATTTAAAAAAAAAAAAAAAATACCTTATTCTTCATGAGACTTGTCATAGACAGTAATGCCTAATAAAAGGCAATAGAAACCAGCAGTAATATAACATTTACTTTAAAATCCTTTAAATATTTCTTTGACTGTAGTATGCTGTTTATTGCCTCAATGCACATGTTTCATGGATTGATACACAAATGAGTCACATGGTAGTATGGAGAATATATATATATATATATATATATATATATATATATATATATGTGTGTGTGTGTGTGTGTGCATACACATACACTACAGTAAGTTATGTTTGTAATATTTTGGTACATGCTAGTTTGTGGCTCGTATATCATATGACTGAAGCAGTTTAGGTCCTGTTCGGTACCCACTATGGTTGGTAGTTTCATAATAGTTGGTGCACCAACACGTTGTGCATTGCTTCACTCAGTATGCGATTTGTAAGCCACACAAATCAATGTCCAACAGTCTAATTCAGAAACTTCTGCTTTACTAGTTAAACTGAATTATAACTCCACAAGTAAAGTTGGCGACCGTAGTCGAGGGTGCCCAGAAGGCTCCCTTTTCAATAGCTACTACACTGAGGTGTAGGGGCGGGCGCTTCTCCTTTCCCTGGATTGCTTCTCTTTACCCTTGATATGTACCTCATAATGCTGCGTGTTAAACAAGGAGGTATCAAATACCATTTTTAAAGTCTTTGGTATGACGCGACCTGGGATTGAACCCAGGTCTCCCGGACTATTGGCAAACACTCTACCTACTAGGCCATAGCTATCAGAAAGGGAGCTTTCAGGTCACTCTCGACTAAGGTCGCCAACTTTACTTTACTTTTACTTATAACTCCACAGAAATAGCCAAAAACATTTGTCCATTTCATTTATTTGTTTAAGAGCATATCAACCTTCATGGGTTATTTAATGCTGAAGCCATCCTTGTAGAAGAACTGCAGTGATACTATTTAACCCCTAACTGCAAGGATAAAAGAGATTATACCTTTTCCAAGGGCATTAGTCCAAAAATGAATGTAACAGCACGACTGAAGTTCAAACTCACTATGATGTAACTGTCTAGTTTGTTAGCTAAGTCACCATGGGGATTCCTTGAAAGTGACTGTAACAGCGCGACTGGAGTTCAAACTCACTACGATGTAACTGTCTAGTTTGTTAGCTACGTCACCATGGGGATTCCTTGCAACATTTGTTGAGCAAAAGGTGAAAGGATGATTGATCACAGTACAGTAACCAGATGGTCAAAGAAATTTTGCTAGGGTTGAAAGAACATTGACAATTAGGAAAGGTCAGGTAGACCTAAAATCATGGTTTGTGAAGCCACACTCCAAACCATAGATGCTAATCCAGTGAGTAGAACATGGAGAGTATCGGGTGAGTACAGCATCCGACAGTCCAATAGGATTCACAACCTCAACAAAAGCATCCAGGACTGCCAAATTGTGCCTTATATTGCCAAAATATTGCAAGTTCTTCTTTTACTCACCCTGGTATGTATTTACCCAAACCCTCTGTAAAAGCAGGAATTGACACAAGGTCAATTTAAAAAGAATAAGTTTGAATTTAGTACCTTCCTTCTCCTAGACTGGTTGCCATACTAAGGTTAAAGAAATCAGTCTGCCCTACTATATATATATATATATATATATATATATATAGCGACACTGATGAGTTCTGATAGAACAAAACAGATCTGTCAGTGGAAGACTACATATATACATATATATAAATAAAGTTATCCAACCTCTCTGCACAAGCAGGATGTGACACAAGGTCAAATCAAAAAGAATAAGTTTGAATTTAGTATCTTCCTTCTCCTAGACTGGTTGCCATACTAAGGTTAAAGAAATCAGTCTGCCCTACTATATATATATATATATATAGCGACACTGATGAGTTCTGATAGAACAAAACAGATCTGTCTGTGGAAGACTATATATATATATATATATATAAAGTTATCCAACCTCTCTGCACAAGCAGGATGTGACACAAGGTCAACATTTAAGCATAGTTTAATAGGTTTGAATTCAGTATTTTCCTTCTAAACCGAATGCCATACCAAGTTTAAAGAACGCAGTCTGTTCTACCATTTACCCATAGTTGGAGAAAGAACAGATCTATACCTTTCCCAAAGGGTATAGTGCTTTGTGAAATGCAAACAGCCTCATCTATGATTTGAACCTGGGTCGTTTGAGTGTATTTCCTACAATGATAACCATTACTCCATGAGCACCAACTAGTAAAATTCTGTATATGTGTGTGATGATGTGGATTAGACTTTGGGATGCAATCCCACTAATGGAACAACCAAAAGTCCACTTAAACCTCATCTATTTGATGATAGGAGTCAACTTTGTTTTGAAGGACTTCTAAACTAGCATGATAAAAATAGATTATTGAAATCCAACTCATTCTTAGACAACTGCAACAAGGCAGAAACACAATCTAACACTGCCATAACATGTCACCAGGAATATGACAATTTTAGTATATGTACTGTCAATATTTCTACCATGATTTAAATGGTATATTTAAATGATATAGAAAACTTAACGTGTGTAGAAAGCTCATAAATCAAATTTGAATTATCTTAAAACTGGTAAAAGTTAGAAATAAATTCAATCTGAAAAGGGTTTTAAAAAAAAAGTTACAAAAACAATTTGCCAATATTATGAAATAATATACATAAATAATGTACAACTTAGAATTATATGGTTTCAAGTATTCCAATCAAATATGAATAATTTTCTAACGGACCTATTTAAACTAATGATGGGACCCTAACAGGTGCTGCCACTCCAGGTCAGAGTGGACCAAGAAGTTATGCCAATGAAAGGCTACTCCACACTCCCCAAACTTCCAGGCCGGGAACCTCACCACTGGATGCAGTTTAGTGTCATACTCTGAAAACCCTTTTTGGAGGGAAAAGTTTTATGACTAATTTGACTAGAGCACCTACTTAAAAGTTAGATTGTCAACAATTTAAAAAAAAAAAAAAAAAAAAAAAAAAAAAAAGAAATCAAATAAATTAAGTTTTAAGATCAGGTAGAGATTGTATTTGCATAAAACTCTTCTCACACTATGCAATAAACCAGATCAAGTTAGTAACATGAAAAAGTTCCCGGTGTTTTGTAAAAAAAATATTTACTTTTCTTTAAAGTTGGTTGGTACTTTACAACATATCAACCCTTGTAGGTTATTTAATGCCAAATCCTGTTTTTCCTAGGAGACTGGGGTTCAATCCCAGGTCGAGTCATACCAAAGACTTAAAAAATGGTACTTGATACCTCCTAGCTTAACATTCAGCATTACAAGGTACATATCAAGGATAAAGTGGAGCAATCCAAGGAAAGGAGTTGCGCCCTCCCCTACACCTCGGTGTAATAGCTATTGAAAAGGGAGCCTTCGGGTCACCCTTGACTACAGTCACCAACTTATATATATATATATATATATACATACACAAGGGAAAGTCATAAAGTAACACCTTTTACTTTAGTATAGGATTAATTACCAACACAGGAAAATCTATCACACATCAAAATATAACTCGTCCTCAGTGGATCACATCCATCCTTCTCAACATAGTCACCATTTCTCTCAATAGCAATGTTCCACATTCAAATGAGAGCATGTATCCTTATCTCATAAAATTCTGTTGACTGTACTTTGAGCCACTTCATCACTGCAGTTTTAACTTCCTTGTCACTGGCATAATATTTGCCTCTTAAACTCTCTTTCATAGGATTGAGGAGATAAACATTATGCCAGAGATGAAGTGGTTCAAAGAATAGTCAACAGAATTTTATGAGGCAGGGATACATGCTCTCATTTGAAGGTGGAACATTGTCATTATATTTAGTTTGGTTTGGTGGTTTTATGGCGTATCAACCTTTGTAGACTATTTAACACCAAATCCATTTTTATGTAAATAATCTGTTCCATTTAAAACAATTCAGTTTAGCATGAGTACACATTTTAATTGTCAAAAACATTTCTATTTCAAACTATTCAAGCAGTTATATGTAACAATTCAGTTAAGTGTAAATACAGTTTTAATGTCAAAAAACAGTTCTATTTCAAATAATTCAGTTAAGCATAAGCACGCACTTTAAATGTAAGTACAGTTTAATTGTCAAAAACATTTCTTTTTCAAGCTATTCAAGCAGTTATATGTAACAATTCAGTTAAATGTAAATACAGTTTCAATGTCGAAAAAAGTTCTATTTCAAATAATTCAGTTAAGCATAAGCACACAGTTTAAAAGTATGGTTTAATTGTCAAAAACATTTCTATTTCAAGCTATTCAGTTTACTCAAACAATTCAGTTTAGCATAAGAATGCTGTTCTATTTAACCCATAGATAGGGCCCTATCAGGTGCTACCACTCCGGGGCCAGAGTGGACCTGGGAGTGATGGCAATGGAGGGGTACTCCGCATTCCCCAAAGTTCCAGCACTGCTGGAACCTCACCATCAGATTGTTTCGTGTCATATCCAGGACACTCATTGGGGGGGGTCTTACCCCCTCTGCAGAGAAGCAGTGTATTCTACAGCCCCAGTCGACTGGGCAAAGTATGGTTTGTGTTTTAAAACGTAATCAAATAATACTTTTAAAAACAAGTTTCTGTGATCTTCGAGGATCTGTACAGTTTTACAATGCAATCAACCATTACTTTTAAAAACTGTCAAACATCTGGAGAATAAAAGGTCTTCTTGATTAAAAGTACCAAAAATCATTCAAGAAAACTTTTTTTTTTTATATATGAAAACAGAGAACTTACCTAAAATAGAACTTGAACTTTTTATCAATTTTCTAAATGTGAACAATTTAAAATAAAAAAAATATTTTTAAAAATAGAAACCAAAATTTCTACTCACGCTTGTTAAAGAAACTTTTTGCGGAATATTTTCCAAAAAATTCGTTTCACTCTTGTCTTTCATGCAAGAACGAATTTCATCCAAGTTCATATAATCATTCACAGATTCCACAGTTTTATAGGGAAAACAATCTGTAGAATTTGGTAAAAATGAAGACTGACCCCCACAATGATAACTCTTGGGTCTGTCAGACCTCCAATTACTTGGCTGACCTTTCCCAAAGGTGCTGCAGCCTCCAACTCTTATTGTTGACGGCAGGTGTTCAGAGTTGCCGACAACCACCGGGATACAGTTATCTGGAATATTATTACTACCAAAGGAAAAAGAATTGAAATTTTTAGCCGTTGGTGATGCACAGAATGAAGAAGTGCTTGAGTCACCAGAACTCAATGTTCGGAGATAAGTTGGTTTACAAAACTCTGCTCTTCCAGTTGGAGCTACAGGGGCAACTTGTTTCCGGTTTTTCTCAATACTGATGCACTGAATATCAGAGGACTTGGAATCTTGCGTCTCAAAGGACTTTGGGCTTGAAATTTCTAAAGGGTTTTTATCCTCAATTTCAGAAAAGTTTGGATCCTGATTATCACAAGGCTGCCGATCAGGCATTGGAAAAACAGTTTCCTCCAGATTCTGGTTTATATCTTGATCTTTATTTTCGTTCTCGTTTGACATTGTTGTTTCGGGATTTACAGGGGGTAAAATTCCATTAAATCCAGGGTCATAGTTCTCCAGGATCTGGACATAACAAGCAGGAACATGAAAACTGGCATCATCTTTCACATAACTCACCTGCCACCAATCAGAGGACACTTTGGATTTCAGCTCATAAATGTCCCCTGCAGTCATGGTGACTTTCTCTCCACTGTCGTAATTGTATTTGTAATCATACAATGCTTTCAGAAACACTGGTTCAGCATCCTTGTCATTTTCCACCGCTTCATCTTCCTCCTCAAACTCCTTTCCTTCAGTTTTTTCTTGTTCCATACCGTCTCCCATGGAGATGGCATCTTCACAGCTATCAGACACAACATCCATTGGTCCACTATCTCCATGATTTAGATTTAATGCCGTCGTCGATAGGTTTTCATTTACAAAATTTTGGCAATCCGTAGTTGTTGTCATGGTTACTTGTAAGCGCCCCACACGTATAGAGATTTTACACTGTAAATACTTACTGACATCTGGCAATGCAGTAGAGATCTTTTGCGACTCTTCAAAATTAAATTTTTTAACCAATGATTTAAAATAGGTTTTGTAAAATTAATGATTCTTCAAAATTACTGTTCAAATGCAATGCTGTTACAATTAGCTGGTTCCTGTTGTTTTCATAATCCAGTTTATATTGTAAATCCATTTCCAGGTAATCTGAAAAATATCAACAAAAAAAATATCACACATTAAAAATATTTGTCTCATTTCCTAAAATCTAAATCAAAACACTCACATTGTCCTCGTGGTTGGGCTTAAAATACACTACTAAGTATTTCTTTGTAGAAGGGTAAGACTTACTCCCATAAAAAAGGTGGGGTCCTGGAAATGACACTAAACTGCATCTGGTGGTAAGGCTCTTGTTTTCTAGAGATCTGGGAAGTGTTGAGTACCCGCTCCATAACCATTACTCCCTAGTCAACTGACTCAGAGTGGTAGTACCTCTTAAGGCCCCATCTGTGGGTCAACTAGATCTGCTTAGATATTATTCATATTTGATAGGACCATGTACAAAAGAAAAAAAAAAAAAAACTCTTAAGTAACAACTACATGAAAAAAAATGTAAATACAAATCTACAAACACGATTTCCTAACCTCTTGGCATTAAAATACCCATAGAAGGTTGATATGCCATCAAAATTAGTTAATCAATCACTCATAAAATGGGAGCAATGGCAATGAACAGGTACTCCACATTCTCCAAGGCTGGAATCTCACCCTCAGATGATTTAATGTCATCCAGGACACTCATGGGAGGGAGGGGCGTTACCCCTCTGCAGTGATGCAGTTGGTGTAATCTACAGCCCCAGCTGACTGGGTTGAAACTGAGAAAAAAAAAAAAAAAAAAAAAAAAGCAGCAGCACAAATAAGTATGAAAGATTAAAATTGAAAGTTTCGTTAAAGTAAAAAGACATTTTGATTTTTACTAAGTTTAAAAGCGTTAGGATAAACTCTTTTTTTTTGGGGGGGGGGGGAAGAGGTAACCCACTAGAGTGTCTTCTTCCTTGTAAGTGGAGGTGCCCATGGTGTAATGGTTATCATCATAGAAAATGGACACAGCGACACGAGTTCAAACCCTGAATGAGACTGATTGCATTTCACATAGCACTAATACCCTTGGGAAAGATATGAATCCAATTATTCTCCCTCCAGATATGGGTAAATAGTAGGGCAGACTAGTTTCTTCAGCCTTGGTAAGGCAACTAGTCTAGGAGAAAAAAAACTGAATTCAAACCTGTTAAACTCTGCTTAAAAATTGACCTCGTGTCATATCCTGCCTGAGCGGAGGGGTTGGGTAAATATGGTCTTCTTCCTTGGAAGAAGAATACTTGGTTACATCTGTGTCAAGAGCGCAGAAAATAACCAACCTCAAACTTCTTTTATCATAATGGCCTCTATTGATAACAAAGAAATAAAAAAAAAAAAAACAGTCACCAAAAGACAACAATAATGCTCAGAGAACTCCTTGCTATCAGTACTACTTCAAATTTTTTTTATATATATATATATATATATATATATATATATATATATGCACATTCGTGGTGTAATTATTACTGTCACAGGAAATGGACA
This sequence comes from Sepioteuthis lessoniana, assembly GCA_963585895.1. Classification (NCBI taxonomy): domain Eukaryota; kingdom Metazoa; phylum Mollusca; class Cephalopoda; order Myopsida; family Loliginidae; genus Sepioteuthis; species Sepioteuthis lessoniana. The sequence continues at coordinate 104,317 of CAUZXS010003576.1, forward strand.
TAGCAACTTGAGTTCAATTCCTGGACAAGGCTGTTCACATAGCGCTAATATCCTCCAGAAAAGTATGAATTGAAATATTATCAAACTGAATCGAAAATTATGACGGATAATTGCTGATCAAATTGTCATGTTTTTCTGGATTTTTTATTTTATTTTATACATGATTGACTTCTCTGAATACAGCCTCTATTTTGCAAATTTTCTTAAAACAATTTGCCCATGCTACAAGGATTAAAAAAAGGGTTAATTCAAGTGTTTAACATCAAAATTCCATATGGAATACTTTAATAAGATCCTGTTTAAGAATCTAAAAAATGAACAAGCAAAAAGATAAATGATAGACCAGAAGTGATTTACTAAGATTTTTGCTTAGATGTGGCACAAGGCCAAATGAATGGGGCACCCAAAGAGACTCAAAAATAAATAATAGAGTACTGTAGAGTTTGGGGAATTTTTTTTTTTTAAAAGAACTGTATTAAAATTCAATAGACACAAATTTGACTAAAATGTCACAACTAGAACTAGGTACAGAATTAATTAAAAATTAATGAATGACGCGATAGAAACAATTGAAATAAACTAAAATTGAATTATAAACACAGAGGATGAATGCTTTGTGTTGCAACGGGTAGAAAAACACAACGGTGCCTTTATTCCAGTAAATGATTAATTGATTTTAAAAGCATGTAAACTCATCCTGGTTATTTTATGACTAGAAGTCAGGAATTATGTTCATATTCACATTTTTATGCAGTTGTGTCATAAGTTTCATTTTGGGGGTTTTTTGCCCACGGTCCATTCAAATACAAATAATTTTCAACAGCTCGATTTGATCTATAGTTAGGACTCTAACAGGTACTACTACTCCAGGTCAAAGTGAAGCTGGGAGTAATGTCAATGAAGGAGTACTCCACAGCACCTAAATCTCCAGAACTTGTGCCTCACCATTAAATGCAATTTAGTGTCACACACACAACACATTATTCTGGTAAAGTAGTATGGTTTTGCTGATATATAAGATGTACTTGTGGAGGTGCAATGGTTATCATCATAGAAAGTGAATTCAGCAATCAGTGTTCAAATCATGGACAAGGCTGTTTGCATTTCATATAGTGCTCATATCCTTCAGAAAGGTATGACGCCAACTACTCTCCCTCCAGCTTTGAGTAAATAGTAGGGCAGACTGACTCTTTAACCTTGGTATGGAAACTGGTCTAAGAAAAGGAAAACTGAATTCAAAGCAGTTGTAGACCTGAAAAGAGATGGGCTACACCAGGCAATTCCTACCCCAAGCATGCAACAGAATTAATGATTCCTCCCCAACCAAACCAAGTTACATAAATAGTAAGATAAGATGCACATTAAAAATAACACAAACATTTACACTACCAACAAACCATTACTAGTGAGTCAGAGTCTCACTGGGTGACCCATATATTTTCAGGCTTGTCCACAAATAAGCAAATATCGGACGAGAGTGTGGTGAGTAAAAGTTAATAGTAATCCTCCTCCCCAAAATATAGTTCTCATGTTGTTGTTTTTTTTGTTTTGTTTTTTTTTTTTAATCAGTCAGTGAATACGATATTTTGCCCGGAATATAAGAGACACATTCAAATTGATAATGATGGTAGTAGTAGTAGTAGTAGTAGTAGTAGTAGTAGTAATAGCTATACTACATTGTGTAGTCTTTGGTATGACTCGACCTGGGATTGAACCCTGGTCTCCCCGACCGTTTGCGAACACGCTACTCAGTAGGCCAATTACTAATGAGTTTGAATCTCACTGGTTGCGCAATACACTCGTCCTTGTGCCACAACTAAGCAAAGTTTAGTAAATAACTATACTATACTGTGTCTAATGCACTAGGATCATAACGAGGAAGTTGTCTACCCAAACTTGAAATGCACTGGTATGGGACTTTGACTAGTTCCAGTCCTCAAACGTGATAAATTAGACACCTTACTCTTATCAGCCTAATTTTTTCTCTCCCCCCCCCCGACTTATATGACCCTACCACAATTATCAATATAGATGCATATTTGAATTCTACGACATACGAAAATATTACAATGCTTAATGTGCTGGGGCTGACTAGAGGGAGCCAACTAGCAAAAGCGTAAAATAGACAACTGTGGGGTGTTATTTATCCACCAGGCAGGATATGACACAAGGTCTTTTTTATAGTGGAGGGCAGTACTGGTCATAGGTTCACGAAGTAATATGAACTATGCTGGTCATTGTTAAGTCTCCCGATACGAAGCCAGGTGACCTTGTTGATCATAGATTCACTAGACCCGAAGGTCTAGTGGCGAGTGAATCGTAGTAAAGCGGTAATTCTTCCAGAAAACCAAATGTCTAGTCGATGAATGAGTAAAAAGAATATATCGAAATAAATTACTCACTATCAGCTGTTGATTGGCTCAAGTACTCTACAATAGAGTTTAATGTCTGGCAGAAATCAATGTTGTTCAGAGGGGAAAAATGAATTAAAATGATATCAAAGTCATAAAAATATCTTCACTTATTTAGAAGGAAACCAACAAATATAAAAGTTAAAATTTAAAAAATATATATTGTTGAGCTATTCTGGACAAGCACGTCCAGAATAGCTCAACAATGAATTTTACATTGTTTTTGCAGTGTGTGTGTCGAAATAAATTATTGAATTATATAGAAATGCAATTCCCCACCCAGATAAGACTAAGTTTCCACCATTCATTTCTTTTTTCTTTTTTAATGAACAGTTAAATCCCAAAATAAAAATTGGCCATAGGCCATAACTCGACATCTTAGTTGAGGGAAAGACTAAAATAATATGTTCAAAAGCTTGATGACGACATCATCTTAGGGTGTCAAGCTGTTCATAAATAAATAAATAAAACGAAAAAAACGACGAAAACTTATTCATATCTGGATGATAAATGTTAAGTATTACATCATATATAATTTAATAGTGCAAGTATCATATTAGATAGACTATAATTCAATACTATATCATATTTTCATATACATTTGGGGGTCGCAAAAATAATGTAAAGTTGAGTTTTTGAGCTATTCTAGAGAAGCAACCTTATTTTAACTTTACATTTGTTTATATTACATTTCTATATTATTTTTTATGCATTACCGTGAACAGGGCCGGGACATATAACCTCACGAATCTCAACTGACAGTGTAGTTGAGGGGCTAGCCTGCTTGGAGGGCCCGAAGAGCAGATTTCAGCATACTGCAGGGATCGAGACTAACGGTGTCCTGACATTATGGAGATAGAATATTGATAGGGGACACCAAATCCCCTCATCGGGGTCGGGGACATCTCTTCGGGAAAGAAAATTTAAAAAATAAAATTAAACTAAGTATAACCGACTTGTAAAAGCTGAAAATTTTTGCCGATTCTGACATCATTTTGGGGGTCTTTATTTATTCATTCATTGTATGATATATTATTGTACTTGATTAGGTTACAATAAAACTTTTGAAAATTGACAAGAAAAGAAAGGGGCCCCATATTTTAGATTCAGAGGGTGCATGAAACCCTAGCATCGGCCCTGACCATAAAGAAATGATGGAAAATCTTATTCGTGGGTTATTCTGTACACGGAACGAAATTAGAAATAAAAATATATAGTTATATTAATTAACTTCTATAAATCTTGATTATTCTTATAATAAAAAACAGCTGTTTATTTTTAAGTTAACGGACATAAAGATAATTATTTTTAGTAGATAAGTAATTATATCAAAAGTAAATAGATAAAAACACTACAAATATTACACTGTATTTAATGCACTATCATGACAAGGAAAGCCGTATCAAAGCTTGAAAAATAACTATCGGGTTTGAATAAATTCCAATAATTGATAATATTCTCCAAATATATCTTCCTGTAAATTCTGCTTCTTATAAGCCAGTAAATAAAGAAAAACAAAGTACTTAACCAAATGAGAGAAATGGTACTGATCTGAAAATACAGCCAAGTCCTACATTCTTAAATATAAGTGATTTATATACCTACATAGTAACATTTCTCTTGGGACCATCTCTTTAGACAAGTAAAAAGATGCGTAACTGGTACAACCTTTCATTCATGTTGTCCATAATTGATAAATAAAATTGCTATAAAGACAAACAAGCAACCAATAATTTTTTTTTTTTTTCGTGCTTAGAAAGAATTAAACCAAAAATAATCCTGTTGATTCCATTTTCTCCCAACAATCATAAATTTTATCAAGACACTTATCAAATAAATCTCTCCAACAATAAATTAACATTAAATTTTTGATTTGCTAAAAATGACATTTTTTGAACACCATTTTTAATAATCTCACTGTAAAAAAAAATTTTTTTTATTTAAATTATATAGTTTCTTCATTATATATATATATATATATATATATATATATATATATATATATATATATATATATACGGGATTTTTTTTTCAAAGAAGAAAAAAAGATGCTAAGAATTCCTTCTGAGGTCGATAATAAAGCAAGTATATTTTTTCGGTAAAGAACACGATATTCCCATGAAATATTAGCCTTAAAATGATTTTTATTGTTTAATTGTACTTGAAACATCTGAGATACAATATAAACAATTTGACAGCAATATCCGGATAAAAGAAAAGCTGGACAATAGCCTGTCTTTCCTCAAAGTGATCAACGGTGCAAGTTTAAAAAAATACAAAAAAAAACAGTGAAATGGATTTTCACATTTAATGTCAGAAAATCAGAAGAAATGCAACAGCTACCGTAATTTTTTTTACCAAATCTCACATTGCAATTTTTTTTTTTAATTCTAATCGATTTTTAAGAGCCAAAACAAAACAAAAAAAAAATCACGCAGTTATTACTTGACGATCCATGATTTTATTACTTTCCTTTTCTAAAAGCTGTCCATGATGATAATGATGCTTCTATTAAGTAGAGGATTCTCTCTGGCCTTTATAAAAGGGCTTTATCCATATCGAGGATATTTTTAATGACGTTTAGAACACATTCATTTACAAATTATACTGGAAACTTTTATTCACAAAATTATTTTAAGTGTAATTGCTCTATAAAAATAATTTTTAAAAGCTTGCTACAATTGCTTGATTAGTGTTACATAGATAATGTACGTGTAACCTTTGTAAAATTCTTATTTATATCAATTCAAAATAGGTTTTAGGAGGCGCGTGGTGTAAGAATTATCGTTTTAGGAAAGACTCTACGAATCAAGTTCAAATCCTGGACGAGGCTGCTAGAGTTTCACTTTCGTGATAATGCCCTTGAGAAGAGTATAAATCCTTCTCTTAGCAAGCTAGATTCTTAGACCATTGCTAGAGAGTTCGATTCTCATTGGACGCCCAATACTCCCAGCCTTGTACCACATCTAAGCAAAAAAGCTTAGTAAATTACAACCAAGTCCCTCTCTTCTTCGGCCCAGCTGGGTTCTTTAGCCTTGTTAAGGTAACCGGTCTAGGAGAAGGAAAAACTGAATTCAAGATCGGAAGGCATGTAGCCAGCAAGCAACTTTACCCCATGAAAAAACCCCTACTTGCAGCAAAACCTATTACAGATGTGATGCAGTTGAGGATCTATGCTCTTCTAGGGAACGGGACATTTTAAACATTCGTTATTTTAGGTACGGAAATCAAAATAAGTATGTGAAAACTAGTAAAAATATGGACGAAAACCAAAAAGAAAATACAACCTCTATTCCGTAATGATAGCTGTTAAGATTTAGTATATGAATATATGAAAATGTAACTACTATTATGGGACAGAGGTAGTATATTTTCTTCATTTGTGACAGGTTTTTTTTGTTTTGTTTTGTTTAAGTCGTTTTCCACTCCTAAACTTGTGATTTTTTTCAAAAGATGTTACAGGTTATCCGCTTAGAGCTGTCATGAATTATATTAGTGCTTTAAATTGTATGTGAAACTGCTAAATGATTTTTTTCTTTTTAATGATCATAAATCATGAAAATCAATAACTTCGAGCTTTTAATGGTGTAGGAAAATGCTAGGATTCATACTGGCATTTCTCTTTGCTTGAAAAAGAGACTAGTTAAAAAGATTTCAGGATGATTTTGCCATTACTAATCAAAAGAGAAAATAGATCCTACAAAATCAGAGAGAAATAAATCCAATATTTTTAATCTGTCGTAAAGAATTTCAACAAGCATGACAATAAATTCCGATAGTTTGTTTAAAAAAAAAAAAAAAAAAAAAAAAAACACACTGTAGTGACAAACCTTGAACATTGTTCAACCAAACTTAGCTTCTTCCGTGAGTGAGAGTGTGTGTGTGTGTGCGTGTTTAACTTGACCCATGTTTTACGCTAAAAATATATTTAATTTATTACATTCCCTCCCCCACCACAATAAGACAATTTTTAAAAATGAAATAAAATGCAAATATCCAAATAATTTTATTTTCAGGAAGAAAACTCTAATAAACATGTACAATAATAATATAATCGAATTTGGTTATTTTCAGAGAAACAGATCTACATGTAATTAAAAATTAAAGGGGAAAAAAAAAGAAACGCTAACAAAAAGTGAATATGAAATTAAAGGCTTAGTTTTAATTTAGTTGTATTTATTTATTAAATTTATATGCAGATGTATTAGTAATGTCTCTGTCGTATATTTTTAAAAGCTGATAAGGTATTTTTAGTTTGTAGTCCTGACTTATTCAAGACAACCAAAATTTCAGCTACCTTCAACCTCAATAAAGAAACTAGATATGTTTTAATTAGTGTCCCTTGAAGATAAAAGTGTTAAAAATTATTCCATAGAGCAGTCGAAAAACTTTGGATAGAAAGTACTTAAATAAATGTCGGTGTGAGGTGGGTTCCCTGCTGTGAAACAAACATTCAATTTAAAGTTTTAAAATAAGGATTCGCCTTACTACAGTTCACCGACAAAGCAAACGTCATATTAGATCAAATATTACCGGGAGTGGTTAAAAATTTCATTACTGAATTTCCTTTTATAAAATGCACAATAGAATAAAGTAGAGAGTTAATTTTAAATTAATTAGTCCCTACCAGCAATAGCAACAACTGTCGATGAATACCAGTAGTCTTCTAGGAAAGACTGGTATTAAAAACAGTGACTAATATCCATTGTAGGGGAATGAAGGTATTTAAAAAAAAAAGTTCGATAAAAACCTTTTCTAGTTTTTTTTTTTTTTTTATATAGTCGCACGTGTGTATCAACCACCTTTTGAGACTGTATTATGTTGTCTATTAATTACTGCTACTATTTGTTTTTCTTATACACAGTACACCAAGACTAAGTACGAATTCGTAGGTGTCATGAGTAAGCCAAAGAAGATTAATTTTACCCTTTTAAAAGTAATCAATGCTGAGAAAGAAAGAAAGAAAAAGAAAGAAAATATTAAAACAAGCAATAAAAAAGTATTTTTCAACGTGAGCAGATTTTTTTTCTCATTCGAATAACAATCCTAATGAACATTGAGAAGAAAAACAGCAAAATAGTACAAAAACATTAAACAATAAGACATTCTTTTTATTTAACCTTATTTTATCTTAATGTTGCTTATTTTTACAGGTCAATGTTAAATCTAAATTAACATTTTTAAGGTAGACTAAAACAATTAAACATTAAATTTAGTCAAGTTTAAGGTGACGTATTGCAGTGTCAAGTATAAGAACTAAAACATCTTATCAAGATTTAATTAAAGAGCTATCAACAACTATTTAAATTGTAGATTTGAACATTAAATTTAGTCAAGATTAAAGGCGACGTAATGCAAATGTTACCAATTTATTGCTAACAAACAAAATAACTGTTTTTAAGAGATTTTAATTAGTGGTACTAGGTATTAACAACAATTAATCGATTTCTAATTTAAGGACAACTAAATAGCAAACATTATTGGCTACTCATAGTTTTAAAAAACACAAGATAAAAACGATATCAGCTCTAAGTGCTGGAAGCGAAAGTTAAAGAAAACTATACATTTAAAGAGTCGAGCTCAGTGCGCGAAAAAAAAAAAAAAGAGACCCCCACCCCGGGAAATACGGAATAGAGACGTTTTAAACCTACCGTTTTTGGTGTTAGTGAGCCTGTTGACAAAGACGGGAGAAAAAAAAAAGAAACGGGAATAATAAAAATTTTGAAAAAAAAAAGGTCGTAAAGATCACCCTTTAGACGAACAATGCCATCTGATCATAGTTGGGTACAGTTCGGATAGTTTCACAAAAGCGAGGTAAAAAATGTCCAGGTGTTCTTTCCATTGAATATCTCTCTGGTAGAAATAAGACGGACACGATCGTCGTCTCCCAAGGTCGTGAGAAGAAGAAAATGAAAGAAAATAAAAAGCAACAAGTTGCCGTCCTCAGCTAAAAGGAGGGCTGGGTTCAGTTGTTTGTATTCCAATGAACACAAGTGACAGAAAGCAGTTATTACTGTAACTCGCGAGAAGATAGTTACTGTGGCATCGAAAGAAGCTACCAGTTGGATCCCCCCCACTCCTTATTTCCTCGCTTTCTCTATTTCTCTTTTCCCTCTCCCCTCTCGTCATTTGTTACTGTTTCCTTTTTTTCTTTTTTTTTTCAGCTACTATTGTTGGTTCCCTGTCTTTTAGTAGCTAGATAAACCAACTGGTTCACTGTCCTTTGTCAATCAACTACCTTTACACTGAGGTAGATAATCACACACAGACGCGTGCTACATTTCTTAATGGGACTAGTTATCGACCCTTTTACATTAAATCCAGCAAAATATACGCGGTATAATGATAATACTTTATATTTTCATTGTCACAAGTCGACATTTACATCGATTGAAAAATAATAGATTTGTTTATCTATTTAATAGGGTGACTAGAGTGATGTAAGAAAAAAAGGTTAGCGTACCAGACAAACAAAGCATTTTCACCAGCGAGTTCGATTCGTACTGGGTCCCCCATACTTCCCGCCTCGAGACAAGACTAAGCTAAGGATTGTAAATTACTACAACTACTGAGCGGGGAGTTTGATTCTCACTGTGTGAACAGTGCATAGGGCTTTATGCCAGATCTAAGCTACCCCTCTCGTGCTCTTGCCGTAGAGAACAAAACTAACAGAGCAGACAATACCAGTGAGATCGGTTCCCACTGGGTGCCACATACTTCTAGTGCATTAGTAATCGGGATAATTATATACCTTTTACTATCAAACTCTTCAAAAATATACCTTATTTTTAAGACCTTGTACTTATAATATTTTAATTGTTACAGTCGGGATTTACAAAGATCAAGAAAAAAGAAAACTCAATAATCCATTGGGTTCCTACGGTAATATCGATCCATGATTATATTGATGCTTCTATTTAGGAAGGAATGAGAGATTCTAATTAGTATTTCTTAGTTAATAGCTGTCCATAATTATATTGATGCTTCTATTTTGGAAAAAGTGAAGGATTCTACTTAGCATATCATTATTAAAAGCTGTCCTTGATGATATTGATGCTTCTATTTAGGAAGGAGTAAGAGATTCTTATTCACATTTCATAGTTAAAAGCTGTCCATGATTATATTGATGCTTCTATTTAGGAATGAGTGAAGGATTCTATTTTGTATTTCATAGTTAACAGCTGTCCATGATTATATTGATGTTTCTATTTAGGAAGGAGTGACAGATTCCAATTAGCATTTCTTTGTTAATAGCTGTCCATGATTATATCAATGCTTCTATTTAGGAAAGAGTGAAGGATTCTAATAAGCATATCATAATTAACAGCTGTCCATGATGATATTGATGCTTCTATTTTAGAAGTGAGAGATTCTAATTCGCATTTCATAGTTAACAGCAGTCCATGATTATTACAATCCTTCTATTTAAGAAGGAGTAAAGGATTCTAATTTCCATTTCATGATTTGGTTTTGCTCAGTCAGCTGGGGCTGTAGAATACATGGACTGCACCTTTACAGGGGGGTAAGAACCCCCTCCCAACGAGTGTCCTGGATATGACACTAAATAATCTGATGGTAAGGTTGCAGTAATGCTGGAGCTTTATGGAATGAAGAACACCCCTTCATTGCTATTGCTCCCAGGTCCACTCTGGCTCGGAATGGTAGCACCTGATAGGGCCCTATCAATGGGTTAAATAGAATTAACTGCATACTTATGCTAAACTGATTTGTTTGCATTAGAACTGTTTGACTAAACTGAATAGCTTGAAATAGAAATGTTTTTGACAATTAAACTATACTTACATTTGAACTGTACCTATGCTAAACTGAATTGTTTGAAATTGAACTGTTTTTAACATTGAAACTCTACTTACACTAAACTGAGTTGTTTGATATAGAACAGTTTGACATTTAATAGTGTGTAAACAAAAACTATACTTATACTAAACGGAATTGTTTGAAATTGAACTGTTTTTAACATTGAAACTCTACTTACACTAAACTGAGTTGTTTGATATAGAACAGTTTGAAATTTAACAGTGTGTAAACAAAAACTATACTTATACTAAACTGAATTGTTTAAATTAGAACTGTTTGATTAAACTGAATAGATGGAAATAGAAATGTTTTTGATAATTAAATTGTGTACTCATGTTAAACTGAATTGTTTGAAATAGAACTGATTTTTTGTATAAAAATGGATTTGGCATTAAATAACCACAAAAGTTAATATGCCATAAAACCCAAACAACCCACCAACCATAATTTAGTTTTTTCTGTTAGATCAAGAATTTGAATCATTTGGAAATGACATGAAGTGTGATCACAGATTCCTCCAGAATTATCATTAAGTTTCTGATTAGACTGGAAATGTCTTCATTCTCTAAATGCTCTATTAAAAATCTTGCCTTTTTTTGGCAAGTTATTGTTACCTACAAATATGAAGACTTCAGTAATATTTATTTGATATGTATTTGAATAGAGCATATCACTGGATGTAATGTTTCGTAATTTCTTTGGTGAACTCAATTTTCACTGTGTGCTCCACAGTTATAACCTTGTACCAAACGCACTCATGATAGAAAGCTGGTTATCATGCTTAGTCTTTGGCTGCAGGGAGGCAATTGATAATTATCTCCCTTAGAGAATGGGTGTGTTTATTGAGTGCTTTGTTGGATGTCCCCCGACATTATCAGAAACCTATTCTTGACCTCCAATTGCCTCTGTTTATTGAATAAGAAAGATCTGTCTCTAAACCTATCAGAGAATGGTAAAGCTTCAAGACTATTTTACTTTCTCTCATCAAGACAGTCTTTTTCCATTTTTGTACCCCTTCTATATACTACTTGTTCATAGATCACTAAGTGTATATTTCTAGCTGTTGCAGTACGTTTGTATTTTGTTTTTTAATACCATTGGTATCTATAATATTTTTTTTTTAAAGTTAAATGTTCTTGTATGTGCAAATGCATTTATCTTGTCTTTCCTTCCGTTGCGTTCAGTGTTAGTATATCGTGGATATACTAATGCTTATATTAGTCCTTAGCAAGTGCGGACTAGACAGAAGATCTTTCTTAGCTCGAAGCATACCAATAAGGCCGCTGAATTTTAGTTTTGTTCTTATAAGATGACTTTGTTTTATTGGCCTTATACCAGACTAATATAAGCTTAGGAACAAGCTGACTGTATGTGATTTTTTAGACACTCCAAAAGAATAATTGATGGTATTAATTACAAAAAAGATAATTTTATTTCCTATATTGTCGCTTTTATCATTCTCTGTTAAAATAAACTACTTGAAAACCTACCCTCTGACTCGTGTTTGAATTTAAGTAAACTAAATATAAATCTATCTATTTCACTTCTTATCATTGCAATAAACCCTTGTAAAATACCAAACTATGATTTTGTGATGATTCATAAGTTAATAAATGTCACTGAGAGATTTACATTTATGGTGCACTTAGTATAATGGATTCAGTGAGCAAAGTTCAAATCATGAACAAAGCTGTTCATGTTTTGTTACTATTAATGCTCTTGGAACAGGCATGAAACTACCTCTTCTTCTCAAGCTAAATAGGGCAGATAGGACCCTTTAGCCTTGGTGTAGCAACTCTATGTTAAAAATCTTGTTTCCATTTTGATCTTTTGTTCATAGAATCCAGTGTAGGTAATCCAAAAGATACGACTTCCTGGTAGACACTTCAACTGACAATTAAGTATCGGAGTATTTGGGGATAGTTGCAAAGGATTTTAAATGTGTTCAGTCTTGTCTCTGATTGGCCAATTTTTAACGGAAGTGTCTGCTGCTATTGTGAAAGTTTATAAATAGGAATAATGTTCCTGCATACAGCTTATACCCAAATGTTGTATATTGACCTCCGACCCGGCCAAGCAGTCAAAATAGGAAATGCACCTGTGTAAATAACAGGTGCATCCAGTCAAGGAATATCAGGATATAACCTTGATTGTCGAGGGGTTGAATTGAGTGTAAAATTGTGACGCTTGCAGGAAGAAGAGTGGGCGTCAAATTATTATATAACTCCGTTCAAATCAGTTGGAGATAAGATGATGTAGAGAGAACCAGCACCCAGCAGAGGGGGCTCTCAGAACCCCCGATTGAGCAGTTGGAGTTCAGAGCCTCAGATCAGTTGGAGAGAAGATGTTGGAATGAGGACCATGTCCCAGAGAGGCTGGGCCCCCAGGCCCCTGGTTGAGCAGCCCAGGAGAACGGGAAAGAAACACTGTTATGGCCATAAGAGTGGGGATCAATATGTTGCAGTTCTGTTTGGTCTCCAACTCCTTCTCACACACAAGCTTTCAATAAAGTGATAGGTATATTTTTCTAAAGAACTATGTTGCACGTCTTCATTGCATCGTTATGTTTCTGCATGCATATATGTATTATGTGGTTATATAACACAAAGACAATCTAAGAGAAGGAAAACACTAAATTCAAACCAGTTGTACTCTGATTAAAAATTAAAGACATTTGTGTAATGGTTATTATCATAGAAAATAAAATCTGCTACTCAAGTTCAATTCATAGAGGAGGCTGTTTGCATTCACTTTGAGCTAAGTATATTAACGAAGTATAATACAACATATGTACAAAGTATTAGAAGTCAGTCTGACTGCTAAGTGTTCACCGGGAGTAAGTACAGTTCTCAGTATTAATAGTCACAGAAGAGTTCATTACCGACCGTAGGTTGGGTACCATAACAGGAAGGAATACCAGAATTCAAACCAGCTGTACTCCACTTAAAATTTACTTTGTATCCTATGCTCTGGCGGTGGATTGGGTAAAATACATACTCCAATCAAAAATTGACCTTGTGTTACATCCTGCTTATAGCAGAAGCATTGAGCAAATATATTTATGGCCCCTAGTGGCCACTGTTGTAACTACAAATATAAATACAGCTTACAAATTATTAGTATTAAAAAGGAATACTTGAAACCATTTAACTGTGTTCAAACAAATGATTAATATTAAATAGAATTATTAATGTTAGATAGTAATACTTGAAACCATTTAACTATGTGCAAATAAATGTTTAATATTGAATAGAAATATTAATGTTAGATAGGAATTCTTAAAACCATTTAACTGTGCGCAAACAAATGTGCTCTAACAATTCACTTTAAAAGAAAGTTACCAACAAACTATTCACAAACAAATCATATATATATATATATATATATATATATATATATATAAACAGTTTTTAGCATTAAATAATCTACAAGGGTTGATATGCCATAAAACACCAACTGATTGAGGATGCTTACATAGCATTAAACTGTTAATAACAAAAAGTCCAAGTATAGACATACAATGTACATTATTCCCTGACCTCTAAGCATAAAATAACCCAAGACAGGTTGGCATGCCTTTAAAATCCATCAACAAACCAACAAGAGTACCATATTTTTAAGTCTTCATTTCCCAGTTTCTAACTTGGAAATTTTAAGCAAAATAATTACTTTATACAGTTAAACAAAAAAACAAAGATTAAGTTTAGCTAACTTAACAGATATAAAGTAGGGTCTTGTTTAGCATTATACTTTGGTTTTAGATTTAACTCCCAACTAAAAACTTTAAAAGGACGGACTTCCCAGAATGTAATGGCTACATGAGCTGTACTGCAACATCATTGCAACTGAGTTTAAACTCCAGTCACATGATTACATTTACTTTCAGACTAATGCCCTAAGGAAAAGTATGAATCCCTTCCCGAGCTATGGGTTAAATCATACAACAATAGTTCTTCACCAAGAATGGTTTTGACATGAAATAACCCGTATGCTATTAAAGAAATCTATCAAACCTAAAAACTTTTAAAGTTTTGGATACCTCAAAAACTAATATCCTAAAACCTTGCTCCAGTGTTTAATCTATAAGTAAAGAAAATTTGGTGGCTATATGTCTAGTTGTCCTTGAATTATGGGATAGCAGAATGAGAAAAAAAAAACTTGTTTGATTATATGTCCTTTGATATCTTGTAAAAAGTGTTAAATTTGTATGTAAATTTCATACAGTGAATGTAACAACTATTATGGGACAGAGATATGAATCCATAGTAAATCTGACCCATAATTGTTGTGGCATTTGCATATAAATTTTATACAGTGAACATCACAATTATTATGGGACAGAGATATGAATCCATCATACATCTGTTCCATAATAGTTGTTGCATATGCATATAATTTTCATACAGTCAATGTCATAAATTTTATGGGACAGAGAAAGGAATAAATAGTACACCTATCCCATAATAGTTGTTGCATATGCATATAAATTTCATACAGTAAATGTAACAACTGTTATGGGACACAGATAGGAAGCCATAATAGTACAGTTTTAAACATAGAAGATCTGGTGTGAATTCTTTTTTAGGTACAATTTGTCTCCCATCTTTTATTTCTTACTGTCCCCATCACAGTAAAAGGGTGCCTTTCTGATGACACTTACCCACAGTTATTCCTATTAAATATGAATTATTCTTAAACAGATCTATTCAACCCACAGATTGGACCCCTCCACTCACAATCAAGTGCTCTCATTCCAGATCAGAATGAACCAGGGAGTAACAGTAATGAAGGACTACTCCACACTCCCAGATCTCCACAGTTAGAACCTCACCACCAGATGCCATTTAGTATCATACCCAAGGGGCCTTATCTCTATACAGTCAGTGAATTCTAAGTCCCACTGATAGGAGAGTTTATGGTTTGGGTATTTGTAATGAAAAACAGCTAAAACGAAGATAAAAGAAATAAGTTGGCAACCGAAATTGAGGGTGACCAGAAGGTTCCCTTTTCAATAGCTACTACACTGAGGTGTAAGGGAGGGCACTATTCCATTCCCTAGATTGCTCCACTTTACTCTTGATCCATTCCTTATAATGCTGAGTGTTAAGCAAGATGGCATCATGTACCATTTTTGGGTCTTTGATATGACTTGATCTGGGATTAAACCCCAGTCTCTCACACCATTGGCTAGTCAAATATTAATAATGGTAACTCAGGAGAACAAAAAAGCTACTCAAAACAAAAACTATATTCCAGGAACCTTATAAAAGGCATGAATACTTGGGTTGTCCCCTTCATAAAATACTCAAGATCATTCTTGAAGTGAAACAGAGACGAACTCAAACAAATGGATCTGAGAAAAAGAAAACTCATGACAATGCATAAGACCTTACATCCCAGAGATGATGTTAACAGACTTTATGTGTCAGGAAAAGAAGGAAGAAGAGAACTTGCCAGCATTCAAGATAGCATCGATACAACTCGAAGACTACATAGAAAATGTTGTATACTCAGCTATGTCATTATTAACAAGGAACACGTATATATAAAAATATAAGATTATATTTTTATTCTTGGCGATGATACTTGTGTGGAGCAGAAAAGCAATCACAGAGAGTTTGCACACACGAAGAAGTTGTCAGGAGATCGAAGAGCCAGTGAACAACTGACTTTTGCCAAAATTCGGGAACTCATATAGTCTACAACTCTCACGTGACCTGCAGCAATTCCTCTTTTTCGTTGACTATGGTTACGCCCAAGCCTCACTTCTTTGCTTTCCGTTGGTTATGTTGTTTGTTCCCCATTGGCTACTTGCCCAAGCCCACTTCTGTGGGCAGATGCTCTGCCACCATCACTGAATTCAACCACGTCCATAGGTCAAGGTGATATTCCGATAATCACTTTGTTGATATTATCTTCAGCCAGATGCAGCTGTCTCAACATCCGCCAATACACAGCACAGCACCTGTGGGCATGAGGACATTCCGGTGATCACTCCGATCTTATCAATGTATCTGTCAACAACATCCGCTGTATTCACACCTGCAGATCACATTAATATATTACAAAAGTCAAGAGGAAGACTGATTACAGCAACCAGAAACAATCTTGACAACACAAGGACAAACAGAACAAAAATAACTTGAAAACAAAAATGTGAAACAACTGTACGGAAATTTTAAGCAACAAACAAATGACATTTCACGCAAGAAAACTTGCATGTGGCTAAAAAAGGAAACCTTAAAAGAGAAAGTGAATCTCTTCTAATAGCAGCACAAAACAACGCCATAAGGACCAATTATATAAAAGCCAGATCAGATAAGATGCAACAAAATAGCAAATGTAGGTTATGTGGTGATAGATACAAAACAATCTATCCCATAATAAGTGAATGCAGCAAATTAGCACAAAAAGAGTATAAGATGAGATATGACTGGGTGATCCACTGGGAATTATGCAAGAAATTAAAATTTGACCATATGAATAAATGGTATATGCACAACCCAGAATCTGTCCTGGAGAATGAGAAAACCTCCTCTGTGATGTTAAGATACAAACAGATCACCTAATCTTGACCAGATGACCAGACCTAGTGATAGTTAAAAAAAAACCCTCCCAAAAAGTGGACTTTACCATTATGGCTGATCACAGTGTAAAACTGAAAGAAAGCAAAGCGAGAGATAAGTACTCCGACTTTGCTAGAGAACCAAAAAAACTACTGAACATGAAAGTGACGGTTATACCAATTGTAACTGATGCACTCAGTACAGTCACCAAAGGATTGGTACAGAGACTGGAGGACTTGGAAATAAGTGAACGAGTGGAGACCATCCAAACTGCAGTATTGTTGAGATTGGCCAGAATACTAAGAAGAGTCCTGGAGATTTGAGGAAACTTGCCATCACTCAGTCTCCAGTGGAAAACCATCAGCTAACGTTGATGTGAGAAACTCTCAAATGAGTAAAATAATAATACAATTGCTGAAACAAAGCAGCAGCTTCTCAGATCTTTCTTGTTGACTTTATTCTCTTTCTCTTTTCAGATTATTGCAGGGAAATAGTCAACATTTTGATATATTTAACCAAATATAGTGAAATCATGCCTTAGATGATGGAGTAGAAGATCTTTTATATGAAGACATATAACAAAACTTTTTCAAGATTGTTCGAGCATGATACAGAAAAAATTTCAATTTCAACACAATTCCAGAGAGTCAGATTTTCAAGTTGGTCAACATCTTTGAACCTCAAGGCACTTATAAAGATCATGTCATTGCTGCATTAAAGGCAGCCATCGCTGAAAAGATCCAAGCAATCCTTCAAGAGGAATGCACATGCATTATCAACAACTCTGCATATCACATTCAACAGTACCTTTAACTGGGATGGCTGAATATAAGTATCATTTTTTAAATTAATTTTTCACCATACTGTCAGATTCTTTTCCATTATTTACTTCCACATTATATATATATAAATATATATATTGAGAGAGAGAGTTAACAATAAAAAGTACAAATTCTGCCCCCCAAAAATCAATACAAGTCGCACAAAATTAAGGAGCCGGCTTGGTGTTTCTGGACCCAAGTTGGGGTTACTGCCAGAGCCAATATGATGTTTAATGACCCAAAATCGGCAATGAAAGCAGGAAATCACTGAAGAGCTCCTATAAGCACCTAAAATGTATTTATGGACTGACTACACACACACACACACACACACAGAGTGTTTCACAATCATTGAAACAAAGCAGCTGCCTATCATCTCTTCTCAGTTGACTTAATTCTCTTTCTCTTTTCAGATTATTGCTGGGAAATAGTTAACATTTTGTTATATTCAACTGAATATAGTGAAATTGTGCCTTCGATGATGGAGTTGAAGATCTTTTATATGAAGACATATTACAAAACTCTTTCAAGATTGTTTGAGCATGATAAAGAAACAAGTTCAATTTCAACACACTTCCAAACAAGAGTCAGATTTTCAAGTTGGTCAAGAACTTTGAAGGTCATGGCACTTCTAAAGATTCTTGAGCAACAGTTTCCTCACCATTTGGGCTTCCAGTCACCCAGGAAGAATGTGCGAGCATTATTAACAACTTTGTATGCCACATTCAACAGTACCTTCAACTGAATAGCAAACATTTAGAGTACGTACTCTTGGGCTTCTTTGGACATTTTTAGCTCAGGTTTGATTAGTTGGTTGTTTGTTTGTTTGATTTTACAACATATCAACCCTTTTTGGGTCATTTAACATGGAATTAAATCATTTTGATAAAAGTTTATAACAATTCAGTTTAATAAAAGTACAGTTTTTTGTTTATACACAATTAAATGTAAAAACAGTTAATTTCAAACAATTCAGTTTGGTGTAATTACTCGGTTCAGTTCTATTTGACCCATAGATAGGACTATATCAGGTGCAACCAATCCGGGCCAGAGTGGACCAGGGAACAAAGGCAATGAAGAGGTACTCTGCATTCCCCAAAGCTACAGCCTTACTGAAGCCTCATTATCAGATTGTTTAGTGTCATATCCAGAACACTCATTGGAGGAGTCTTACCCCTTTGCAGAGATGCAGTCAGTGTATTCTACAGCCCCAGCTGACTGAGGCAGGTTCAGGTTGGAGACTAAGTGAACCAAATGGTTACACATCTAAAAATGTTATCCGCTTATCTATCGATGTGTCTACTCATTGACTTCACAGTTCCAGCAAATCCCCAAGTTAAAAGAAATCCCAAAACTAGATAAATACCTAAACCTTGCTTAAGAGAAAAAAAGTTGTGGAACATGTTGGTGACAGTAATACTAATCATAGTTAGAGCTCTTAGAACAATTGCACTGAACCTGGAAGAGAAACTGTGGGAACTGGAAATCTGAGGGAGAATTTAGACTGTCTAGACCACAGCACTGCTAAGATTGGCCTGAATACTGAGAAGAGTCCTGGAGAAATGAAGTGACTTGCTGTCACTCAGACTCCAGTGAAAATCTCCACTAGCAACTAGTCTGAAAAAACTATTAAGGGGTAAAATAATTAAGTTAATGTTAATATAATGGCTATTAATTTAAATAAAAACAGGTAACAGACATACAAAAGAGAAACTAAGAACTTTGTTTCCTTTAAAGTTTATAAAAAACAAAATAAATGGTCCGTTGTATAAGTACAAGGTTTATTGCTTCTTTATTTTGAAATTGTTTTATATGTGAATATATTCACACATGTCTACACAATACCCAACTTATGATGTTAGATGGGGATCCTTGAAACTATATAACTGTGCAAACAAATTATAATTATCAGCACCTATTAAAAAGGGTGAAAAAAATGATTGCTTTGAAATATTGAAAAAATTAATAGCTATGATAGTAATAAAACATTTACAAATAAAACTAATTAAATTAATGGTAATATTACTGCTACTAATGACTATTGATTGGTGGTCTGAATTGTTTCAATAAAAAGTAACTCAAATTTAGATGGAAGAAATTGTGAAAAAATATGAGAAAATAAAACAAATAAGATAATTATAAAGATTTCAAAGAAAACAAAGTAAATACATTTTCGGTTTGGTTTCTTTATTTAATGACATGTCAACTGTCATAGGTTATATCATATTTACCCAACCCCGCCGCTCAGGTAGGATATGACACAAGGTCAATTTTTAAGCGGAGATTAACAGGTTTTGTTGTATGCTCATAATCATAACAACACAATAATAAAGACGCAAGAAGACTTCTTTATAAATATATGTACCTCTCACTTTATTTGTAAGGTTCAAAAAGGTTATTCAAGGTTTGCGTGTGAGAGGGAGCTGGAGACCGAACAGAAACTGCAATATTTTGACCCCAAACTTATGGCCGTCAACGTTGTGTCTTTCTCGTTCACCAGATGCTCAACCGGAGGCCCAGAGGCCCACTCTGCTGGGTGATGGCTTTCTTTACTGCATCTTATCAGCATCTTCTCTGGACCCCAAACTCCATCGGGGTTCCCGAGGGCCCCTTCGGCCGGATGTGGCTTTCCCTACCACATCTCGTCTATAACTCCAACTCCAACTCTAACTGGAACTCGAACTCTCTGACTTCTGTCTTGACTGAGTTATATAATAGTTCAATGCCCACTCAATCGCCCACTCGATCACCCACTCGATCTTTGAAATCGCATGTTTGATCATCATCAAGCAGAAATAACTGTCATGCAGTTCACAGGTCACTCTCTTCCGGTGCATCAGTCTATGAGTGTATCATGGGCTTTACCTTGTCCCATTTCATCAGCCAAATCCACCCACGCAATCTCTTTCGATTACTGGCCACTGGAATATGTCACTTCCTTCCGGTGCATCACTTTGTAATGGCATGTTTGCTCGGGCCAAAGGTCAAAATACAACAGTTTGAATTCAGAGTTTTCCTTCTCCTAGACCAGTTGCCTCATCAAGGCTGAAGAACCCAGTCTGCCCTACTATTTACCCATAGCTGGAGGGAGAATAATTGGATTCATACCTTTCCCAAGGGTATTAGTGCTATGTGAAATGCAATCAGTCTCGTCCAGTATTTGAACTTGTGTCGCTGTGTCCATTTCCTAAGACGATAACCATTACACCATGGACACATGTCATAGATTATATAATGCCAAAACCATCCTTGTAAAAGAACTGTAATAATACTATTTAACCCATAGATAAGAGTGGGGATTAGAGGGATCATATCTTTTCCAAACATGTTACTCCGAATGTGAATACAATAATGCAACTAGTGTTTGAACTCACATGTTACAGTTCAGCACATTAGCAACTTCACCACAAGGACACCCCCAAATATGTTTTTCCTATAAGGCTTAAACTATAAGAACCAGAGAGGTTTTCTAATGATCTGCAAATTTTTATGATCCCCCTCCAACAAAGGAAAGAATAATCCTTTTTTCACTTCTTAACACATTGTGCTTGGATGTGTTTTTAGGAACACCCATTAAGGTGCCCTGAAGTAAGTATACCTTTTATTTGTCTTTCCTAACTCAGTGCAAAGCTGACATGAGCTGACCATCTTGACTATTTCTATTATTATAATCATAAACTTACTTCTGACCCTACTTTTAAAAAAAAATGGTAACAGACACACAAACGAAAAATTAAAAACTTTGTTTTTTTTAAACCTTATAAAAAACAAAAAAAATGGTCCGTTGTAAAAATTCAAGGTTTATTGCTTCTTTATTTTGAAATTGTTTTATATGTGAATATATGCACACACATTAGCACAATACCCAACTTATTATAATATTAGATAGGGATCCTTGAAATTATATAACTGTGCAAACAAATTATTATTATTGGCACCTAAAAAAGAATGAAAAAAAATGATTGCCATGAAGTATTGAAAATATTAATAGTTATGATGGTGATAAAAAAATTTACAAATAAACCAAATTTTAATGAGGCAAACAGTAATTATGTTTCAATATGTTAATAAATTTGATTGATAAATACTTTTGTAACTCAGAAATTAAAAGAGAATTTTAAATTTAGGAGTAAAATAGATATTTTTTTCCAAAAAGAAAGAAATTTAAATTTCTGAGTGAGTTTTCTAACTTTCTGTTAATAGAATCTTGAAATCAGATATCAACAAATACCTCAGTGTATTAGAAATATACAAAGTGTTTTCAAAAAGTATCAAGACTGAAGCTGTGTTTATAAAGACAGAAATGAATGTTGAATAAAATGTCAATTTTTTTCAAAATCCCGGGTGTGTTCAAAAAGTATCAAGACTGAAGCTGTGTTTATCAAGACAGAAATGAATATTGAATAAAATGTCAATTTTCTTTAGAATACAAAGTGTGTTCAAAAAGTATAAAGACTGAAGCTGTATTTATCAAGACAGAAATGAATATTGAATAAAATGTCAATTTTCTTCAAAATACCGGATGTGTTCAAAAAGTATAAAGACTGAAGCTGTGTTTATAAAGACAGAAATGAGTAATGAATAAAATGTCAATTTACTTCAAAATACAGAGTGTGTTCAAAAAGTAAAAAGACTGAAGCTGTGCTTATCAAGACAGAAATGAACAATAAATGAAGAATTATTTTCATTCAAAATAGTCCCTTTGACATCAATACATTCATGTCAGCAAATTTTCCATAGGTTTGTGATCAGATAGAAAAAAGAAGATAGAATAAAAAGAATAGTATAAGATTTTTAAAAATGAAATTAGTAAATTGATAAGATCAAAATGATTTTTCCCCATCCTGCAAGGGACTTGATAAAAGAAGAATACTTTTCTCAGCAGCTCCTAGAACCCAGAGATAGTGAAGTAGCACACAATCACCACAACTCACTGATACATTGATTCAACTATTTCTGGTCAAATGCCATGTTCTCCCTTTTGTTTTGTTTGCTCCTTTTCTTTTTGCCACTAGCCTTGCTCAAGTAAGAATACTTTTCTCAGCTGCTCCTAGAACCCAAAGATATTGAAGTAGCACACAATCACCACAACTCACTGATACATTGACTCGACCAGGTGTTTGTACCAAAATTACAAAACCCCTAACACAAACTAACAGAATGGTAAATACCACTAAAGTTTCTTCTAAGGAATATAACTCAAACCCAAAGGTTGAAGAATCTCTGAAAATCCTCTTTTAATTTCGTATAAAACTGACCCATCATATTTCTTTCAAATGTCCTACATGTTGGGTATAACCCACCTTTCTCCACACAATGAATTAGTCCATCTGCCATATATAGCAGTAGCTACTGGTGGGAGAGCAGCTTCTTATCGGAATAGTATTAGAGCGTTGGAAACTGGAGATTGCACTAGATCACCTTACTTGCTACTGTAATAACGGAAGCCAATACTATCGTTGGACTATATCTTTATTCTGTATTCACTAATCCTATGTTCTTGTCTACTAATAGTCTCTCTATTGTACATACTTTTTCCTGAGAATATATCTCTATTTCCTCTCATATCGTGGTTTGTCCTTTATTTAATATTACAAGCATTCACTAACCAGAACACAACGCTACATGTCCTCAAATCTTCTTCTTGAGAATAATTTTCTGTTTAAGAAACAAGAGAAAGTCAAATAGAGCAAAATCTGGTGAGTGTGGAGAGTACTGCGCTTGCACAATCCTGTGTTTCACCAAAAAGCTGCTGACTAAAAGTTCTCAAGAATGATGATCCCAATGTATGAATGATTGGCATTGACTTGTTTAGTGTTCACCAAAATTTTTCAAGGTTTAGAAAAAACGATAATGATACAACCCCATCAAATCTCATTAACCCTAACCCCTAATTTCTGATAGAATTTGTCCATAAGATTTGATAGAGAAACTTGATCAAAGATATTAGGTAAAACATTAATAGTTTGATCCCACAAAGGCAGGTGGTTTCCCTTTCCCTTCCATATATGGTATCGAAAACCAACCTTTATTGGACAGTACCTAAACTTCAATTCCCACTATCTATATGATGTAAAGACAGGGATCATTTGATGCTTACAACACCAAGTAAAAGCCATCAGTAGTGACCGTGAGGTGTATCAAGAGGAAATAACAAGTTTAAGAGACAGCCTCCATCGCAACAACGACCCAGAGAGCATAATATCTGTTCCAAGAAATCTAGATCGAACAAGCAAGAACAATGCCTAAAAACTCACCAGTCTGTCTGCTCAATGTCAAAGGCCTATCTGAAAAAATTCAAAAGATATGCATTCCATATGATATCAGGGCAATATTCACCAGCACCACCACTCTTTGAAAATGTCTCTGCTTAGTCAAGCCACCAACAGAATACAACATGACCAAGAATTGTGTTTACCCCATCCCATGCAGTTGTAGTAGAAAACATTAATACTTCATAAAATCTTACCCTTTTGATGAAAATTCAATCCAAGGAACAATTTACCATCAAATGTTAAAATGTTAAACCACTTCTGCTCTGGCCCAGTTGGCTGGGGCTATGGAATACACCAACTGCATCTCTGCAGAGAGGTAAGACTCCTCAACGAGGATATGATACGAAACAATCTGATAGTGAGGTACAGTAATGTTGGAGCTTTGGGGAATGTGGAGTATCCCTTTATTACTATCACTCCTAGGTCCACTCTGGCCCAAAGTGGTAGCACTTGATAGGGTCTTATCTATGGGTCAAATAGAACTAAACTGAATTGCTTGAAATAGAACTGCTTCGACATTTATACTGTGTACTTATGCTCAACTAAATTGTTTGAAATTGAACTGTTTATATGTGTATAAATGGATTTGGTATTAAATAACCTACAATGGTTTATATGCCATAAAACCTAACCCAACCAAATCATATATATGTAATATATATGTATACACAGGATTTGGCATTGAATAACCTAAAATGGTTGATATGCCATAAAACCAAACCAAACCAAACCATTTCTGCTCTCATCACAATTTTAAAGATTTGATGAAACAACTGCAACAGCAAATCTATTATTTGACTGACATAAGATCTGGTTGGTTGGTTGGTTGGTTTTAGAGTATGACAACCCTTTTTGGGTTACTTTATGTCAAAGTCAGTTTAATAATTATGGTCTTCAGTTATATACAGTACAAAAATATATCTTCACAATCATTTTAAACATGCAAACATTACATTATTTCAAACAAATCAATGAAACTAGACTGCACCTAGTTTTAGAGAGAAGGGGAATGTGGAGTGACCACTTCATTACCATTACTCCCAGGTCCACTCTGACTTGGAGAGGTAGTACCTGTGGGGTTTCCATCTATGGATCAAACAGATTTGTCTGAAAATTATAAGTATTTGACTAGAATACTTAAAACCACAAAACTGTGAATTGTTTGTGTTTAGAAACTATAATTGTTTACAACGGATTAACATTGGAATCATAGAAACCATATAATTGTTTGAAATACTTGAAACCCATATAACTATGTACAAACAAATGATGATAATTAAACAGAATTAGTTACTTGAATCCATATAGTTGCTGATTTCAGCATAAAATAATCCATCAAAGATTGATATGCCTTAAAAACCAACCAACCAACCAACCAACCAACAACTCAGGCAACCAACCAATCACATCTGATATGCAAAATTCTATTTGCAGTAATCTCTTCCCACAATAAAATGATATGATACTTTCTATGAAATATGGAATGAATTTGAGGAAAGACTAATGTCAAAAGCACATTAGCCTCTTAAATCAGCAACTGCTGATTTAATCAAAGAGCCAATACACATAATGTCCCAATATGTATTTTGCACAGAGTAAATATGTATTTTATTGTTTCAATTGTATTCATTACTAATTACTGTAGTTCTTGAGTGATGACATTCATTTAAATAAGTGCTGGACTGTCAATGCTCAATAGCAGACTTGAGGCTGAAAAGCCCCAGCTTCGGCTGGGCCAGGCCACCTTTGGATCGGCAAGCTGCATTATTGACACCTTTAACACCTTAGAATAGCACTGGACCTCTTGGTCCAGTTTTAGCTATAATGAAGAATCTGCACCTGGACCCTTGTTTGGGTTCAGGTCCAACTAGGCTCATCAGGTCCACATTGCACTAAGTGGACCGATGACCAGCATAGTTCAGCAGGGCTTGAGCCTCGGCTCATACCCGACCTTCACCTCCCCTAACCCCACAATAATAGAACTTATGGGTCATTGACCTGTGTCAAGTTCTGTCTGGTGGGAGGCAGAGACAAATATCACATTCATTCAAATAAGTTACTTGGGTGAATCAAAGTGTTGCAATAGTTTGGTAATGTGAGGCAGTTACTTAGCAAAAGTCATGAAGGTGACAAACCATACTGGACTGTTACATACCAAGCTTGCTTGATACTCTCCAAGTGCTATTGTACCATCTGCAGATACAGCTATTTGGGAAATAGACAGATAATGTTCATTACGATAGAACATAGGAATCTCGGAATTCGAAAACACGTAATGACTTCTTGTTCAGGTACGAAACCTTTTTATTAACTTTGAGTTAAAGGTTTCGACGTAAGGAACAGAGACGCAATCTTTTATGCTGTCTTATTCATTTGGCCCCCGTCTCGAGTGGCCCCCATAGGGTACAAGTTCACCTCGCATCTGCGAGCTCCAAAAGTCGATCCTTCTCCGTCCAGTGTCTAATCTCAACTCTCTAACTTTCTTCAGATTCTCACACAAACCTCCGCGCACTTCCAGTGCGTGACGTCACCCTGTTTCGTCTCGGACTATTATGACATCTGAGTGACACCTCCATCCACCCGCGCGCACCCACGTTAACACCTGCCTCAATGTTGCACATAACTAACCCATGTGCTGAGCCAAAAGGTTCTCAGCCTAACTAAACTCAAAGGCATGAACCGAAATCCCTCAGCTATTATATAACACTACTTGTCAGGTTTACATCTATGACTTGAAACATGGCCTCAAGATCTAAGCTTTTAGGCCTATCTAACCTTGTCTTGTCTACTAGTTTCAGAGAGAAACTAGTGGACAAGTTCACCTACCTAGGAAGCAGTGTCTCATCAACTGAGACAGACATCGATACTCGACTAACAAAGGCATGGACAGAGAGAAACTAGTAGACAAGTTCACCTACCTAGGAAGCACTGTCTCATCGACTGATACAGACATCGACACTCGACTAACAAAGGCATGGACAGAGAGAAACTAGTAGACAAGTTCACCTACCTAGGAAGCAGTGTCTCATCGACTGATACAGACATCGACACTCGACTAACAAAGGCATGGACAGCTATCAATAGGCTATTGGTTATATGGAAGTCAGACCTGACCAATAAAATGAAACAGTTTCTTCCAAGCAGCAATCATGTCAATACTGCTATATGATACACTACATGGATGCTAACTAAACAGTTGGAGAAAAAGCTTGACGGTAACTACACAAGCAATATTGGATGAGTCCTAGAGGCAACATCCCACAAAGCAACAGCTGTACGGTTACCTACCATCCATCACGAAAACTATCCAAGTTAGATGAACCAGACATGCAGGACACTGCTGGAGAAGCAGGGATGAGCTCATAAGTGATGTTCTCCTACGGACCCCTTCACATGGCCGAGCAAATGCTGGGTGACCAGCTGGAACCTACATACAGCAGCTCTGTGAGGATACAGGGTGTAGCCCTGAGGACCTACCAGAAGTGATGAACAATAGGGAGGGGTGGAGAGAGAGGGTCAGGGATATCCATGCTGATGGCATGACAAGATGATGATGAACCTTGCCTGATCATCAAAGTTCTTGCAACCCAAGCATAATTTCTTCAACCATCTGTTTAATTGTGATCTCTGATCAATTTTGCTTTCACCTTTTGCACAACAAATGCTTTTGCTTGCTTCCATGGCATTAGAGCCCAGTTCAAACTTGTAAATTAGACTATGTTGCATATTCATTTGTTTGGCTTTTAAATCCCACACAGACTGAAGCAATGTACAAAGTGTCAGCACACCAACTACTATGATACTACTGACTACAGCAGGTACCTACCATGGCTTGAACTACTTCAGTCACATGATACACATGCTGCAACCAAGCACATACCAGTATACGGCAAAACTTTTAATTCACCTCAAATAATAAGGCAAATCAGAATTATTTTAATTCAATGGTATAAACTTTTTTGACACGAGTTCAAATCCTGGACTGATTGCAGTTCACATAGCACTAATACCCTTGGGAAAGGTATGAATCCAATTATTCTCCCTCCAGCTATGGGTAGATAGTAGGGCAGACTAGGTTCTTCAGCCTTGGTGAGGCAACTAGTCTAGGAGAAGGAAAAACTCTGAATTCAAAACCTGTTAAACTCCGCTTAAAAAATTGACCTTGTGTCATATCTTGCCCGAACGGAGGGGTTGGGTAAATATGATAAACTTTTTTGAATTTTGTTAAATTTTGTTTTGGAAGTTAAGATCAGAGGTTTATTGTGAATATACAAACACTTGAAAAAACTCAGTTGACATTTTGACAGTAACATAATGCATTTGATTCAATCTTTCATCATCATCATCATCATCATCAAGTTGTGCTGATAGCACACATTCCTTTGATTTTCTCTTACGATCCATCCCTATCAGTCCTTGCTCTTGGCAGGTCCTCTACATAGCATTCAGTGTCTGCACAGAGCTGATACATGTAAGTTTTTGCTAGTTGGCCAACACTGGTGTGTCCATGTGTAGTAGTTCATAGAATAACGTCACTTATGAGTTCATCCCTGCATAACCAGTTGTGCTCGGAATGTCTTGTTCACCTTATTTGGATAATCCTTAATTACTGTTAATTATCTTAATTTTGTTCTGCATGACTGTAACAAGGCAGATGTTTGTAACTATTCAATGTAAATTTTTGATTAACAATGAAGATTTTAAAATAACCAACAATGATTCAAATATTGATTCCTTACCCAGTGTAAATAATTATTTCAGCAAGTGTATAATAAAATAAAGAAAACAAAAAATAGTGCAAATAAAAGCAGTCATGATACCAGAGAAAAAGTAATTAAAATTAACATTCAATAGTTATTTGTGAAATAAAGTTTTGTCATAAAAGTTACAACTTTGGGGCACTCTTTGAGGATTGAAATCACGATCTATTTGTACTGATTTACTTAGTTATCTTGTATCTCATTTCACTAGAGTGAAGCATATAAATATTTACTAAAATTAATGTCCTATGAAGCCGCAGGTTTGCCTATGAATCAACTAAGCATTTTCTAAGTTTAGCTCAATGTAAGATACAAAGGTCAACTAAAAAGTTCATAGGCTGACCAAAATACAAAGGTCAACTAAAAAGTTCATAGGCTGACCAAAATACAAAGGTCACCTAAAAAGTTCATAGGCTGACCAAAATACAAAGGTCAACTAAAAGGTTCATAGGCTGACCAAAATACAAAGGTCACCTAAAAAGTTCATAGGCTGACCAAAATACAAAGGTGAACTAAAAAGTTCATAGGCTGACCAAAATACAAAGGTCACCTGAAAAGTTCATAGGCTGACCAAAATACAAAGGTCAACTAAAAAGTTCATAGGCTGACCAAAATACAAAGGTCAACTAAAAAGTTCATCGGCTGACCAAAATACCAAGGTCTGCTAAAAAGTTCATAGGCTGACCAAAATACTGTCATGGATTGTGACAAATGAGGTTTATTTTTCAACAGTCTCCCTTGCAGTCTACACACTTCTTCCATCAGTGTTGCAGTGCTTGGTTCCTATTGTTCATAAAAGTCATCAATAGCAGATATGAAATTATCATATAAACTTGTAAGTACCCAACGAAGATTGAATTTAGTTCTAAATTAGTACAGTAAAGTTGTTGAGGGTGACCAGAAGTCTCCCTTTTCAGTAGCTACTACCCTGAGGTTTAGGGGAGGGCACTACTCCTTTCTTAGAATTGCTCCACTTTACCCTTGATCTTTACCTCATAATGTTGAGTGTTAAGCAAGGCAGCATCAAGTACCATTTTTTAGTCTTTGGTATGATTCGACCTGGGATTGAACTCCAGTCTCCCAGGTTATTGGCAAACACTCTAACCGCTAATAACAAAGATCTATTAAACTAGCATGATAAAGATTACTCTAGATTAAGCACCCAAATACGCATTTATTTTACTTAGGTTGGTTTGGTACAAAGTAAAAAAATATGAGGTCCCTATGAAGATTTATCTTATTATTCAATAATAATCGTCTATTAAACAAGCTTATTAAACATGCTGTAATGAAGCATACAGATGTTCAATTTGATGAGTTTGGTACAAGACCATAAAAATAGAGTTCTCAAATTCACTACTCAATGATAATGATCTGCTAGGCAAGCTTACTAATAATTATCCCAGGGTGGGGCACACAAGATGCACATATTCAAATTTTAAAGCCAGATAATTGCCCAGCTGCCAACACTTGAAGGATGGAAATGTTTACATTGTAAACTTGCCAGAAAATGGATGACTCTTGTATGATTTAAACCGAGGGTAGCCAGAAAAATAGTTATTTTCTAAATAGAGCTAAGATTCAGCACAGGGCAACAAGTCTAAGACACCCAGTGAGGTTAAAAGTCATTACTCGTTTATGAAACCAGCTTTCTAAACATTACATTAGTGTCCTTATTTATTCATATATCTCTTAGATGTTTATTATATACATTAGGGTTGTTCAAAAAGTTATAGGCCTTAACAAAAAAAAAAAAAAGAACCATAGCCAAACATTTTTGCTGTGGCAGCACACTACCACTACCAGATTTTTCTAGTCACAAAAAGTTCTAAGCCTCACCCATTTTGTTGTGGTAGCACGCTACCACTACTTATAAAACTAGAAAATCTGATTCAGATTTTTCTAGTTTTTTAAGAGGTGATGTGTTGCCACAGTAGAAAAGTTCAGCTGTGCTCTACATTCTTGGTGAGGCTTAGAACTTTTTGAACAAACCTTATATGTACATACATATATATCATCTTCATTATGTTTGTGTATACAGTTTTGAGTATGTGTATGAGTGCGTGTATTAACCCAATCCCTCTACCACCAACTGGATGTGACACAAGGTCAATTTCTACAGAGTTAATGGCCAAGCAAAAGCAGGATGACCAGCTCGAACATACATACAGCAGCTACGTAAGGATATGGGATGTAGCCCTGAAAACCTGCCAGAAGCGATGAATGATAGGGAGAAGTGGTGAGAGAGGGTCAGGGATATCCGTGCTGGTGGCACAACATGATGATGATGATGATGATGAAAGCTGGTTTGAATTTAAAGTTTTCCTTCTCTGTTTGCCATACCAAAGCTTAAGAACCAAGTCTGCCCTACTATTTACCTATAGGTGATGAAAGAAGAGATGGATTGATGCCTTTCCCCAAGGGAATTAGTGCTGAGGGAAAATGTAGACAACCTTATCCAGGATTTGAACTCAGCTGGCCAATTTCATTTCTTACGATGATAGCCATTATGCTCAGTACGCCTTATGCGTATCCTGATAGCATCACTCAATGGGGTCTGATTAGGTGACTTTCAACTTATTGGTTGATCTGTATTATGAAATAGAAAGAAGACAGAAGAAACAAAAATGTTAATTTTGATTTTTAATCCATTAGCATTTATCTCTGGATGACAGAGTTTTGGCTCCTGTCAACACCAGTCAGCTTTCATTATTATCAAGTCCTGCTGTCAGGGCAGATTTTCCTGACTCTCTCTCTCTCCATCTGTTCCTATCATCCATCACTCCTGGCAGGTCTTCCAAATTACATTCTGTGTGCACACAGAGCAGATGTAAATAATTTCTTGCTGGTCACCCAACATTGGCATGTCCATGTGTAGGGGTCCATAGAAGAATGTCACTTATGAGTTTGTCCTTGCTTCTCCAGCAGTGTCCCGCATATCTTGTTCATTTTAGTTGAATGGTTTTTGAGATGGGAAGTTAGTGGCCGTACGGCTGTTGTTTCATGGGGTGTTGCTTCAAGGATTCGTTCAAAATAGCTGGTAGCTTTCTAGTGCAGTTCTCATCTTGCCTTTTCTCTATGCGTTTTATTAGCGACCATGCTGTGTATCCATACAGTAGTACTGATACAGCCACAGCTTGGAAGAAATCCTGTTAGTCAGCTTTAGTTACCCTTGAAGACAAAATTCTTCCCAGAGTTAGGTATAAAATAACAAAGAAATATACAGTCTAGATTCTAGCAGAAGTAGAATTTCTTCTCCTGCCTAAAGAAATGGTTAAAGACAATACTGACAATCAACCTGAACAATGAAGCACACAAAAATAAAGCGGAAGTTAAAATTTTATAAATACTTAGAGAGAATTGTC
Organism: Sepioteuthis lessoniana; assembly: GCA_963585895.1. Classification (NCBI taxonomy): domain Eukaryota; kingdom Metazoa; phylum Mollusca; class Cephalopoda; order Myopsida; family Loliginidae; genus Sepioteuthis; species Sepioteuthis lessoniana. The sequence goes on from CAUZXS010003576.1 coordinate 136,333, forward strand.
ACACATTTAAAAATTAAATGGATAAAATAAATGAAAATGAACCTTACATCAAGTTTAAAAATAAAACAGTAATTCCAGACACACAGGTACCAGTTTGCTTTTTTGAGGGGAGTCTCCATGGTATAGTGGGGAGGGGAGTCTCCATGGCATAGAAGAGAGGGGAGTTTCCATGGCATCGTGGGGAGGGGAGTCTCCATGGTATATTGGAGAGTGGAGTCTCCATGGCATCATGGGGGGGGAGTCTCCATGGCATAGTGGGGAGGGCAGTTTCCATGGCATCGTGGGGAGGAGAGTTTCCATGGGATAGTAACTAATATGCTTGACTGCAACATCGTAGTATGCAAGTCACTCTATTATATTCCCTTTTGAATAAAAATCCTTGGGAATGGAATGAAGCCCCTTATCTATCCCGGCTATTGATTACATAATATCACTGCTGTTCTTCTATAAGGATGGAACTGGCATTAAATAAACTTTGAAGGTTGATATGCCATTAAACATTTTCTTTTGGAGAAAATCAAACTCATACAGACATAATTGTAAAAAAATCCAATTATTCCAAAAACAATATGTTCCAGCCAATGGTAATTAAAGAACAAAAAAAACCTGGTATTGCAATAAAAGCAGATAACGAAACCTTCAACAGCTGGCACCAAAAAGACATAGTAGACAACGGTAGACACAGCAGTTGGCAGTTATCCTAATGATGTGAATACCCAAGTCCACCAATGTATCAATGTAGTAGACAGATGAACTACAACTTAACTAATTTGGCAACCAGCCTGTGAGAAGGAAAACTGTAATCAAATCAGAGTTACTCAGCTTAAAAAATTGACCTTATGCTGCATCATTCTACTGCTGGGGCTGTAGAATACGCCCAGCTGCATCTCTGATGAGGGGTAAGATTCTCCCACCAACAAGTGTCCTTGATATTGCACTAAACTGCATCTGATGGTGAGGCTCCAGTGCTTGTATTTTTGGGGAATGTGGAGTAATTGTCATTACTACCAGGTCCACTCTAACCCGGATTAAGGTCTCATCTATGAGTCAAATAGAACTGTTAAGGTCTCATCTATGAGTCAAATAGAACTGTTTAATCATTTACAATACTTGAAACCATTTAACTGTGCAAACAAATGACTGATGTTAAATTGAATTATTAAAATTAGATTGCAATACTTGAAACCATTTAACTGTGTGCAAAGGAAAATATTGGTGTTTGATGGGAATACGCAAAAACATATAGCTTTGTACTGACAAATTTTAAAAGTTACCTAAAAACTTGTGATTTACAAATCATGTATATATATATATATATATATATATATATATATATATATATATATATATATAAACAGGATGTGGCATTATATAACCTACAAGGATTGATATGCCATAAAACCCAACCATCCAATATCATGCTAGTGGGAGAATGTTTGGGTAAATACATACAATGCATTTTCTGACATTAGTGGGCTACACACCCTTGACCCTGTTTGACCTCTGGGTCAAACATCTGGTGCCATTTCTGTACTTATCAACCTAGCCCATTACATAACAATTCTAATGATTACACCATGATGAAATATCTTTTTATTCATTGATCTATTTCATTACTTGATATTATCAATTTGTGCAACCAACTATCACTCAGTCACATCATGAGGACATATATGAAGGTCAGCTGAAAAGTTCATAGGCTGACCAAGATACTCTCATGGATTTTGAGCAAATGAGGTTTGTGAGGGTCAGCTGAAAAGTTTATAGGCTGATAAAGATATTTCCATGAAATATGAAGAAATGGGGTTCATTTCTTAACATAGTCCCCCCCCACTTACTGTCCTCACATTTCTTTGATCAGTGTTGCAGTGCTTTGATCCCATTGATCAAAACTCATCAACAATAGATATCACATCATCATAGGAACTTTTCAGCTTACCCTCATACTCACACACACGTATATATATATATATATATATATATATATATATATATATATATATATATATATATATATATTTATATATATATATATATATATACTTTTCTCTTAAAAAAAACAATAATCAGTCATATTAAGGTAATAAATTTATTTCCTTCCTATTAAAAAGCAATTATATAAAAATTAACAAGACTTCTTCAGATCAAACAAGAAAATGGATTCATTTTCTTGTTTGATCGAAAGACGTCTTGTTAATTTTTTAGAGCATTGATTTATATAATTGCTTTTTAACAGGATGGAAATAAATTTATTATCTTGATATGGCCGGTGACCAATTGTTTTTTTTTTTAAGAGAAAATTATTTACAATGAGGATTTTATTCAAATTGAGCTCTTGACCAGGATTAATTAAATTTGATATTCTATTTTTGAATATTTTATTGGTCTGGATTGGAATTGTTCCCAACTCCAGATTTAGTGGATCGAATAATATCTTATATATATATAAAGATCGACTGAAAAGTGCATAGGCTGACAATGATACTCTCATGGAATGTGACCAAATGAGGTTTATTTTTCAACATAGTCCTCAAGATTCACTCTTCTTCCATCAGTACCACAATGCTTTAATCCTATTGGTCATAAAAGTCATCAGGAAAATATATCATGTCATATGAAATATCATCACATGAACATATCTACCTATGAACATTTTATATTTCATGTTTATTTCATGCTAATTTTTATTTCATGTTTATTTTCATATACCATTATATTATATTATAATATATTATATTATATTATAACATATTATATTTCATATACCATGTTATATGAAATATCATCATATGAATATATCTGCCAATAAACTTTTCAGCCAACACTCATAGCAGTATAGTTTCTTTATATGAAAACATTTCTACAGATATTATATGATAATAAATCTCACTAAATGTGGTTGGTGGGGACTCAGAAAGTCAAGCCCCACCCCAAACTTCAAATCGCTGGCTATGATCCTGTTTATATACCCTCCTCTGTGGTAAACTACTGTGTTCAATTTATTTGATTATTTATCAGTTTAATAATTTTTTTCTGTTTCAGTTTCAGTTATAATATGAGATGATGCTGAAAACTTCTCAGCCCAACCAAGAAGGGAATTAGATTTCTTTTTCCTTGATTCTTTCTTTTGTTTTTCTTGTTTTTGAAGAGAAAGGATATGCCAATGGTGCTGAACTGTAAGTTGAATATGTGATATTTAAATATCACATATTCAACTTACAGTTCAGCACCATTGGCATATAGTATACTATTTACAAATTTAAAGCAAAAAAACACAAAAGTATTATTAGTAAGTTATTAGCTGTCATAGAGATCCCATGTATATTGAGACACCCTATATGTTGACTACTTATTTACCAAGCTTAGCTAAGTTGTGGCACAAGGCCAGAAATATATGGCATTCAGTAACACATTAACTCCCAAGCAAGACCAGAAGTTTATTGCATTCAGTAAGAAATTAACTCACAAGCAAAGCCAGAAGTGAGAAATTAACTCACAAACAAGACAAGACTTATATGGCATTCCGTGAGAAATTAACTCACAAGAAGGGCCAGAAGTATATGGCATTCAGTGAGAAATTAACTCACAAGAAGGGCCAGAAGTATATGGCATTCACTGAGAAATTAACTCACAAGAAGGGCCAGAAGTATATGGCATTCAGTGATAAATTAACTCACAAGAAGGGCCAGAGGTATATGGCATTCAGTGAGAAATTAACTCACAAGAAGGGCCAGAGGTATATGGCATTCAGTGAGAAATTAACTCACAAGCAAGGCAAGAAGTATATGGCATTCAGTGAGAAATTAACTCACAAGCAAGACCAGAAGTACATGGCATTCAGTAAGAAATTAACTCACAAGCAAGACCAGACGTATATGCCATTCAGTAAGAAATTAACTCGCAAGCCAGGCCAAAAGTATATGGCATTTAGTTAGAAATAAACTCACAAGCAAGACCAGATATATATGGCATTCAGTGAGAAATTAACTCAAAGCAAGACCAGAAATATATGGCATTCAGTAAGAAATTAACTCACAAGCCAGGCAAGAAGTATATGGCAGTCAGAGAGAAATTAACTCACAAGCCAAGCAAGAAGTTTATGGGATTTAGTGAGAAATTAACTCACAGGCAAGACCAGAAGTATATGGCATTCAGAGTGTAATTAACTCACAAGTCAGGCCAGAAATATATGGTATTCAGTGAGAAATTAACTCACAAGCATCAGTGAAAAATTTACGCACAAGCCAGGCGAGAAGTGTATGGCATTTAATGAGAAATTAACTCACAACCAAGACCAGAAGTGTATGGCATTAAGTAAGAAGTTAACTCACAACCAAGACCAGAAGTGTATGGCATTAAGTAAGAAGTTAACTCACAACCAAGACCAGAAGTGTATGGCATTAAGTAAGAAGTTAACTCACAACCAAGACCAGAAGTGTATGGCATTAAGTAAGAAGTTAACTCACAACCAAGACCAGAAGTGTATGGCATTAAGTAAGAAGTTAACTCACAACCAAGACCAGAAGTGTATGGCATTAAGTAAGAAGTTAACTCACAACCAAGACCAGAAGTGTATGGCATTAAGTAAGAAGTTAACTCACAACCAAGACCAGAAGTGTATGGCATTAAGTAAGAAGTTAACTCACAACCAAGACCAGAAGTGTATGGCATTAAGTAAGAAGTTAACTCACAACCAAGACCAGAAGTGTATGGCATTAAGTAAGAAGTTAACTCACAACCAAGACCAGAAGTGTATGGCATTAAGTAAGAAGTTAACTCACAACCAAGACCAGAAGTGTATGGCATTAAGTAAGAAGTTAACTCACAACCAAGACCAGAAGTGTATGGCATCAAGTAAGAAATTAACTCACAACCAAGACCAGAAGTATATGGCATTAAGTAAGACATTAACACACAAGCAAGGCAAGAAATATATGGCATTCAGTGAGAAATTAACTCCCAAGCCAGGCAGGAAGTGTATGGAATTTAATGAGAAATTAACTCACAGGCAAGTCCAGAAGTATATAGCATTCATTGAGAAATTAGCTCACAAGGAAGACCAGAAGTATATGTCATTTCGTGAGAATTTAACTCACAAGAAGGGCCAGAAGTATATGGCATTCAGTGAGAAATTAACTCAAAAGCCAGGCAAGACATATATGGCATTCAGTGAGAAATTAACTCACAAACAAGGCCAGAAATATATGGTATACAGTGAGAAATTAACTCACAAGCAACGGTTAGAAATTAACAAACAAGCCAGGAAAGAAGTACATGGCATTTAGTGAGAAATTAACTCACAACCAAGACCAGAATACATGGCATTCAGTAAGAAATTAACTCACAAGCCAGACCAGAAAAACATGGGATTCGGGAGTGTAATAAACTCACAAGCAAGACCAGAAATATTTGGCATTCAGTGACAAATTAACTCACAAGCTTGACCACCAGTATATGGCATTCAGTGAGAAATTAACTCACAACCAAGACCAGAAGTGTATGGCATTCTGTAAGAAATTAACTCACAAGCAAGATGAGACGTATATGGCATTCAGTGAGAAATTAACTCACAACCAAGACCTGAAGTATATGGCATTCAGTGAGAAATTAACTCACAAGCCAGGCAAGAAGTATATGGCATTCTGTAAGAAATTAACTCACAAGCAAGATGAGACGTATATGGCATTCAGTGAGAAATTAACTCACAACCAAGACCTGAAGTATATGGCATTCAGTGAGAAATTAACTCACAAGCCAGGCAAGAAGTATATGGCATTCTGTAAGAAATTAACTCACAAGCAAGATGAGACGTATATGGCATTCAGTGAGAAATTAACTCACAACCAAGACCTGAAGTATATGGCATTCAGTGAGAAATTAACTCACAAGCCAGGCAAGAAGTATATGGCATTCTGTAAGAAATTAACTCACAAGCAAGATGAGACATATATGGCATTCAGTGAGAAATTAACTCACAACCAAGACCTGAAGTATATGGCATTCAGTGAGAAATTAACTCACAAGCCAGGCAAGAAGTATATGGCATTCTGTAAGAAATTAACTCACAAGCAAGATGAGACGTATATGGCATTCAGTGAGAAATTAACTCACAACCAAGACCTGAAGTATATGGCATTCAGTGAGAAATTAACTCACAAGCCAGGCAAGAAGTATATGGCATTCTGTAAGAAATTAACTCACAAGCAAGATGAGACGTATATGGCATTCAGTGAGAAATTAACTCACAACCAAGACCTGAAGTATATGGCATTCAGTGAGAAATTAACTCACAAGCCAGGCAAGAAGTATATGGCATTCTGTAAGAAATTAACTCACAAGCAAGATGAGACGTATATGGCATTCAGTGAGAAATTAACTCACAACCAAGACCTGAAGTATATGGCATTCAGTGAGAAATTAACTCACAAGCCAGGCAAGAAGTATATGGCATTCTGTAAGAAATTAACTCACAAGCAAGATGTGACGTATATGGCATTCAGTGAGAAATTAACTCACAACCAAGACCTGAAGTATATGGCATCCAGTGAGAAATTAACTCACAAGCCAGGCAAGAAGTATATGGCATTCTGTAAGAAATTAACTCACAAGCAAGATGAGACGTATATGGCATTCAGAGAGTAATTAAGTCACAAGCAAGACCAGAAGTATATGGAATTCAGTGAGAAATTAACTTACAAGCAAAACCAGAAGTATATGGCATTCAGTAAGAAATTAACTCACAAGCAATAGTCTGGTAATCCAGCTTGCTTAACATAACATCACATGAAGTGCCCATGAGGAATATCTGGAATAGTTTGAATATTTTGGTGGGTAGTCCCAGTCGTATAACTATGGATATGTTGGACCGTGACATTGAAGTAAGCAAGTTGGAAGTCCAATTGCACTATTAACTTCTCTTTCGGACTAATACTCTTGAGAAAGGTATGAAACCCCGTTAACCAAGTTTCACTAAGTCCGGCATGACATTAGTAATACAGGATACTCAGTGAGAATCAACTTTTCTAATAATGGCTTTGCAGCGTAAGTGGGTAACCATGATACAGCGCCAGAAGCATCCAAATGTAGTAGTGCAGGTGCTGATTTGGTGTCTTTGTTTAATGGCATATTAACCTTTGTGGGTTATTTAATACCAAAGTTATCCTTGTAGAAAGACAGTAGTGGTACTATTAACCCAAAGCCAGATGAAAAAGATTTTTCTTAAGATATTTGTCAGAAAGTGAATGTAATAGCACGACTGGAGTTCAAACAAGGTTACTTCATTGTTGCTGTCCAGTACTTTAACCATTATGCCATGGGGTCACCTCCATTAAAAATAGTAGAGATGTGAGGAGGGTATTAGTTGTAGTGATGGATGTATTACTTGTAGTAGTAGTAATAGTAGTAGTAGTAGTTTCAAGTCAGAAGATCAGACATCAGGTACATTGGTTTCCTGTTCTGTTAATACAAGGAAGTGAATTTTAGACTCTCTGACTCATCTAAGATACTTGAAAATTAAGGCACACATTGACATCGAGTTAATAACAAACATTGACAGAACAAAGAACTATGGTTAACAACTGGCCATAACTGCACATGAAGTCAACAAGAGAAGAAACAGGATCAAGTGATAAAACGACCAATACACATGCGTGTGAATACACAGACACATACACACACATGTATACACTTATCCCTTCACACACACACACACACACACACATATGCATGAATATATATATATATATATATATATATATATATATATATATATGCACATACCTGTGCATATATGCATGGATAAATATATTAGAAGAGACTATATATATATATATATATATATATATAAGTAAAAGTTAAGTTAACAACCTTAGTTGAGGATGACCTGAAGGCTCCCTTTTCAATAGCTACTACACTGAGGTGTAGGGGAGGATGCTACTCCTTTCCCTGGATTGCTCTACTTTACCCTGGATCCTTACCTAATAAAACTAAGTGTTAAGCAAGGCGGTATCAAGTATCATTTTTTGAGTCTTTGGTATGACTCGACCTGGGATTGAACCCAAGTCTGCCGGGCCATTGGCGAACACTCTACTCATTAGGCCAATGGACCGGATATATATATAAAAATCTACAAATATGAAAAAAACACAAGGTATTCAGAGGATGATTTTATTTATAGTTTGAATTATTTGCAAACGTTAAATGTTTTGGTTTATTAAACATGAAAACTTTAAACCTTCATCAGGAGATTTGAATATGTAATGTTCTATCATTTGAATCTTAGATAAAATCATGCTCTAAAGAACTTGTGTTTTTTTTCATGCTGTCAGATTTTCTTCCAGTTTACTATATATATATATATATATATATATATATATATTGAAACATGTGGTACAATCTTCATCACAAACATGATCATCCTCATCAGCTTCATCAAAAAGAGATATATGTATGTATAATTTGGAGAGTGCTCAATATCTGTAATAGAGCTATTATATAATAATAGATAAATATATATTAGTTTTGATATATATTTAATAGCATGGATGCTTATCTGGGACCACTGGTTTCATGCCGTCTTTTTCTGCCTGATGTAAAGACGGCATGAAATCAGTGGTCACAAATAGGCATCCATGCTATATTTGTATGTAGGTATATACGTATATTTACCAACCCTCCAAATGAACAGAATGTAACTCAAGGTTAATTTCCTCAATAGAGTTTAACAGGTTTGAATTTAGAGCTTTCTTTCTTCTAGACTGGATGTCATACCAAGGTTAAAGAGGGTGAGTTTGCTAGATACTTTTACCTTGCTCTTCTCATCCATCTTTTTTTTCTTTTGGTTTGTTTTGTTCTACCATTAATTCACGGCAAAATAGTGAGAACGAGGGAGTCTGCATGCGTTCATAGAGAGAAAAAAAAAAAGAAATAAAAGAAAAGAAAAAGAAAATAAGATTCTCTCTCTCTCTCTCTCTCTCTCTCTCTCTCGGGATTGCTGAAGATGGTGTGAGACGGAGGAGGGAGTTGTCTGACTGTAACCATGTACTGACCCTGGGGCAATCTTCCTCCAAGTAAGTAGTGTGCGCCTTGTTCAGTTAAAACATGCACACACATACACACACACCTGTATTAAAATAAAAAAGGTACATTATTGATGCTTGCATTTCTTCTAAACTGTTTGTCATACCAAGGTTAAAAAGCTCAGTCTTACCTTTCCCAAGGGTATTAGTAATGTGCAAAATCCAGACAACCTCATCCAGGTTTTAAATATATATATATATATATATATATATATATATATATATATATATATATATATAGTATTATTCAATCCAGTTAAACCGGAGTTGGGAGTAATTCCATCAGGACAAAAAAAACATTCAACAGTGAACATTTAAATTTTCCTGGTAAAGAGCTCAATGTAACTGACATTATAGAGCAATAATTTTTTTAAGAAAAAACAAAAACCGATCACATTAGGATTATAAATTTATTTCCATCCTGTTATGGGTTTTTGATATAAATCAAAAACACAAAAAAACTAATAGGACTTCTTCAGATCTTATGGATAAAATAATTTAGAATAGACACCAGAAAGAAGGGTGGGAGGGGATAGTAGAAGGGTGAAGAGTTTTCTCCTCATTTAGCCCACTTCTGTTTTTTTAAAATTTTTTGCTGGTTGGAATTATAGTAAATTAATTTTTATTTTTTATTTTTTAAATTTTAAATACATTTCAACTTAAAACTCCAGACTTAATACTAATTTAGATAAATACAACTTTCTTTAATAACTTTACGTAAGGATACAGTAATATTTATATTAAATTAATTTCAAAATTTAAAATTAAAATTCTTTTAATTTCAAATATATATATATATATATATATATATATATATATATATATATATATATATATATAGTCTTCACTAATATTGTTTGCATTTATGTTCCTGTATATTTTTGATGGGCATTTATACTACTAGATATCCAAGAATTCAATTGCTCAGTTATTCAAACTGTTCTTGAGGGGTTGTCTCAGTTGTGTAGTGGTTAACATGCTGGACAGTGATATTGTAGTAAGTGTGTTCAAACTCCAGTCGTGCAATTATGTTCATTTCTAGACTAATATCCTATAATGACTGACTATTTAAAAATCATTTGTTTATTTGTTTTAACAGCATTTCAACCCTCATGGGTTATTTAATGCCAAAACCATCCTTAGAGAAGAACATGAGTAGTACTATTTAACCCATAGCTGGAGGAAAAATCATTCAAAACAGCTAAAAATTCCTTCTATCTAAAACAAAACAACATATATATTCAGGGTGTTTTTTAAAAATTTTGTTATCATTTTCAAAAAAATTTGATATCATCTCAGATGTAAATATCAGAGTACATATTTACCAACCCCTCTGCTCGGGCAGGATATGACACAAGGTCAATTTTTTAAGCGGAGTTTAACAGGTTTTAATTCAGAGTTTTCCTTCTCCTAGACGAGTTGCCACACCAAGGCTAAAGAACCTAGTCTGCCCTACTATTTTACCCATAGCTGGAGGGAGAATAATTGGATTCATACCTTTCCCAAAGGAAATGAACATAATTGCACAACTGGAGTTTGAACTCACTACAATGTGAAATGCAATCAGTCTCGTCCAGGATTTGAACTTGTGTCGCCGTGTGCATTTCCTACGACGATAACCATTACACCACGGGCACCTCCTGTAAATATCAGAGTAACTACATAGTCTAGGCAAATGGAACACAACAGGCTTAACAGAAATCATATCAATTTTTCTGAAAGGTATAGTGAACCTGGGAGTAATGTTAATGAAGTGGTGGCTCTACATTCTCCTGAGCTCAAAAACTGAAGCCTCACCATTTGATGTTGTTTAGTGTCATATTCAGGACACAGGTATTTATTTTCAAAGGTGAATATCTGCTGACAAGTTTCTTGTGTTCTTTACAATTGGTATAGATTGACTTAGGGGGAGTTCCTGTCGCTCAGTGGCTGACATGCTAGACAGTGACATTGTTGTAAGCAAGTTCAACTCTATTACGTTCACTTCCAGAGTATTACCCTAGTGAAAGACATGAACTCCCTAATTCCCTCTAGCTCTGGGTTAAATAGTACTTATACTGTTTTTCTACAATGATGGATTTAACATTAAATAATCATGAAGGCTGATATGCCTTTAAACAAATTCGCTAAGTTTCTCTAAAGTGCCGTATGATAAAACTGAAATAGATGATACATGAAACTTAATAAAGATGTTTTTTATTTTATACAGAATAAATTTTATTGGGTAAGCAATGTGTTCATTGCTTTTTGGGAATGGTTTGGTTTGGTTTGGTTTTAAGGCATATTAATCCCTGTTGATTATTTAATGCCAAATCCATTTTTATACATGAAAACAGTTCTATTTCAAGCTATTCAGGTTAGCATAAGTACAGTTTTTTTTGTTTACACACAGTTAAATGTAAAAAAAACAGTTCTATTTCAAACAATTCAGTACACTGCTTAGTTCTATTTAACCTAGAGATAGGACTACCTCTCTGGGTCTGAGTGGATCTGGGAGTGATGGCAATAAAGGAGTTCTCTGCATTCCTCAAAGCTCCTGCATTACTGGAGCCTCACCATCAGATTGTTTAATGTCATAATCAGGACACTCACTGGAGGAGTCTTACCTCTTGGCTAAGATGCTGTCGTGTATTCTGCAGCCCCAGGCAAATGAACCTTTTTAAGAATGCATGCCATCGGTATATACACACACACACACATATATATATATATATATATATATATGGTTTGGTTTGGTTTCTTTGTTTAATGGTATATCAACCTTTGTGGGTTATTTAATACTGATGTCATACTTATAGAAGAACAGCAGTAGTACTATTTAACCTGGAGCTTGGAGGGATATGGGGGTGCATTCCTTTCTAATGGTGTTTGTCTGAAAGTGAATATTATTGTGCAACTGGAGTTTGAACTTTCTTACTTCAAGGCCAAAGTCCAGCATTTTAACCATTATACTATGGAGTCTACCTCCATATATATATATATATATATATATATATATGTGTGTGTGTGTGTGTGTGTACTCAAAGAGAAAGCAAGAGAGAGAAAAAGAAAGAGAGAGAGATTAATTCAGATAGCTATCATTAATGAACCTCCTGTGTTTGTTCATGCTACTTTCATGTTAAAACGAACAGTCCAATTCATGTAATTTTTGGCATGAAGCCTGACAAGGCTTTCATTTATGACATAGACTATGTGATATTATATCAGAGTTTATGGCTAGTTGGTTGGTTGGTTGGTTGGTTGGTTGGTTGGTTTTGTTGTATATCAACCCTTGTTGAGATATTCAATACAAAAGTCAGCCTTTTTTTTGGTAAGTAAATTATATATAATAAATAATGATAATAATCATATGTAAACAATTATAACTTCAAGTAAAACTTAAACTAATAATTTATATACAATTATATGGTATCATGTAAATCTTTCAATTTAATAATGGTTATTTGTTTTTACACAGTTACATGGTTTTAAGTATTTCTATCTAATACTAATAACTCACACTCAGCGATTTGGTTTTAAGTATTCCTACTAATGATTTTTAAACATGTTTTTTAAAGTAACTGAAAGCTCTACCTTACATGTGGTATTTTGATCTAGTAACATCAAACTATATTTTTGCGAAGACTTATCCATTGGCCTAATGGGTAGAGTGTTCACCAATGGTCTGGAAGAGCGGGGTTCAGTCCAAGGTCAAGTCATACCAAAGACTCAAAAAATGGCACTTGATGCTGCCTTGCTTAACGCTCAGCATTATAAGGTATGGATCAAGGTTAAAGTGGAGCAATCCAGAAATGGAGTAGAACCAACCCCAACACCTCGGTGTAGTAGTTATTGAAAAGGGAGCCTTCAGGTTCCCCTCAACTAAGGTCGCCAACTTACTTACTTATGAATTCATAAACATTACTGAGTTGGCTGGTTGGTTGGTTGGTTGGTCGGTTTTATGGCATCTCAACTCTTCTTGGAGTATTTAATGCTGAAGTTAGTCTTTATTTGCAAGCAGTTTCAACTGTTTCAAGTAACTAATGATAATAATATTTTGTAAACAATAATAGCTTAAAGTAACTATTCTTTATACAAATAATTTACACACAGTTATATGGTACCAAGTATTCCTAGTATTCCTATCTAATACTAATAATTTTCAAGCAAGTATGTTTGACCCATATTTGGGATCCTAACAGATCAGAGTAGACCTGAGAATAATGGTAATGAATTGGTGACTCTACACTCCCCAGTTCCAGAACTGGAGTCTCACCACCAGATGCAGTTTGGTGTCATATCCAGGAAAGCTCATGGAATGGGAGATCTCATTCCACAGCAGAGGATGCAGTTGACATAGTCTTGGCCTCCTCCTCCACCTTCAAGTTCTCCTTGATCCATTTCTGTTTTTAGCTCTGTGACTTTTCTCTTTGACAAAAGCTGATAACTTATATATACATATTCCCTTTTCTTGCAAAGAATCAAGTGGTAGTTGTCGGTTCAATCTTGTGCTAGGTGCCAAGCAAACACCCTATTTCATAAAACTGTGGGGCATGTGCAAACTTTCTACTTGACCTGTCCACACTTAGCATAATGGAATGGAATCCATAACCAGAATTAAAATCTTGGACAGGGATGTTTGCTATTTTGGTTGTGATTTTTCGGACTGTTGTCTTCATCTTTATGTGGTAAACTGAAATGCAACGTTTAAGCCACTGTACCCTCTGGCCTTCCTCGAGTGTCCCATGTTTATCTGGGCAGAGAATTGGTTCAACCTGGGAAATCATTTTTAAATTTTTAAATCATTTCTATGCCCAGATAAACAAGGGACACCTGAAGAAGGCTGGAGGGAACAGCAGCCAAAACGTGTTTCAATATATCACAATAAAGATGAAGACAATAGTCTGAAAATAATACACATTAAGCCTCATCTAAAAAATTCAGACAGATATGAATGTTTGCCTTTTACTTTGCACTTGTGTTCTTGGAAAAGGCATGAAACCATCTGTTTCCCTCTCCCCAGCTATGGATAAATAGTAAGCCAAACTGGGTTGTTTAATATCTGTCTATATTTCTGAGATGAGGTATTATGTACATTATTTACATTTTTCGGACTACTGTCCTCATCTTTGTCGCCACGGTTATCACAACATTTCGGCCATTGTACACTCCGGCCTTCTTCAGGTGGTTGGAATATCGAACTTAAGCCTTTATTTCCTCAAGGACGCATAGTACAGTGGATAAAGACGTTGGTTAGATCCAGTGACATACCCAAAGAGTGTGAGTTCAATACCCGGTGGAGGCAGTGGAGAACTTTCAGAGGGGAAACTAAGAGGAGATAACTGATAACTGACATCCATAAAACATGGCTCGTGGAACTAGAACAGTCTACCCCAGTAAGTGAAATAAAGGGTTAAGTTCGACATTCCAACCACCTGAAGAAGGCCGGAGCATACAACGTCCGAAACGTTGTGATAAACATGGCGACAAAGATGAGGACAATAGTCCGAAAAATGTAAATAGTGGGTTGTTTAGCCTTGGTATGGCAACCAGTCAAGGAGAAGGAATTTGAACCCCATTTAAGAACTAATCTTGTATCACATACTGCCTATGTCAGAATGGTTAGTTAAATACTTAATGTTGTAGTTATCATCAAAAAGGAATATCATTAGTGATCCGAGTTCAAATCCTTGATAGGGCTGTTTGTCTTTCTCGTCATGCTAACGCCTTTGCAAAAGGCATGAAATCATCTGCTTCCCCCTCCATGTGTAAATGGTAGAACTGACTGGGTTCTTTAATTTTGATTAGGCAACCAGTCTAGGAGAAAGAAAATTTTGAATTCAAACCAGCTGTACTCTGCTTAAAAACTGACCTTATGTCAAACCTTACCCATTGTGGAGGAATTAGGTAAATACATATATGACCTATCAACAGTGACTCATTGACATAAAAGTTGTTGCAATGTTGTAGAAAAATGAGTGATGAAAATAGAATTTGGCAAAAAGCAAATGTTGCAAGGAAAGAGAAAAATTTGTTCAGTGGTTTGAAGAAAATAGATTTAAGTAAAAAGTGAGTTTTTCTATGAAAGATAAAACCTCAGAGTCCAGAATATCTTTTAACCACATCCTTCTGTTATTATTCAGCCATATAACTGACTAGCTGTACCCGACCATGCATTGCTGTGGCTCAGTTTGTTTAAATGGGGAAAAAAAAAGAAGAAAATGCATGTTTCACATTTTTATTTATATAGATGTCTTTCGTTGAAATTTAAGAGAAAAAATGTCATATTGAAAAAAGAAAATAAAATATTTAGTAAACAATTTGTTACTACCGAACCAACGAAATATGGTTTAAGAAAGAAAACTTTTTAATGGATGTCTTTCGTTGAAGTTAAACACAAAAAAATATTTTGTCAACAATTCGTTAGAATTAAAAAAAAATTTACTTACTACTGAACCAATAAAATATGGTTTAAAGTTTAGTGTCTCTGTTTAAGTCAACCAAAAAAGAAAGAAAAGTGACAAAGCAGAAAAATAAATCACGTGTCAAATTCATGGAAACGGAAGTTATGTTTTCGTGTTTGGCTTTTGTCGGAGAAAAACGACTTATTAAAAATATTTTTTTTAATTATTGTAATATTTTTGGATAATAAGTATATAAAAGCACTCCTGAATTCAAATAAAATACTCTCTGAAAATTTTAAACCAATTAGTGGTATAAAACTGGAGATTATCAGTTAGTAACAAACATTTACATTTTTATTTATATAGATTATCATGGTGACCAATGTAGGCTAATGATAAGTGTATTCAAAAATTCTGATTTTGGAGTTTTGTAATTGCTTTTAAATATAAGGTTTGGTTTGGTTTGGTTTGGTTTCTTTGTTTAATGGCATATCAACCTTTGTAGGTTATTTAATGCCAAAGCCATTCCCCAAGAAGAACAGTAGTGATACTATTTAACCCATAGCTGGGAGGAGAAGGGGATTCATACCTTTCCCAAGGGTATTTGTCTGAAAGTGAACGTAATAGTGTGACTGGAATATGAACTCGCTTACTACGATTCCGCAGTCCATCGCTTTAACCATTACACCATGGGGACAGCCCTTTAAATATAAACATCCTTTTTTGGATCATGTTACTTCTCAGTTGGTGACCTTTGAACTCATTTTCCCTATTTCCAATTTCAGTTAATCCCATTTACAAAACAAAATCAAACTTTTCCAGGAGTGTGACTTTCTTAGGAGTGTGACTTTGTTGGTGAAAAAGAAGAATTAAGTTTGACAATGGAAGAGAAATATTGTCTAGCAACAATAAAATTATTGAGTTCTGTATTATGAAGAAAATAGAGTTTGGCAAAAATTGAGTTTTGTTGTAAAAAAAGAAAAACTGGGAGTCCTGAAAATTGTATTGTTTTGTTTTGTAGTATATATATACCAACCTCTCCGCTCGGACAGGATATGACACAAGGTCAATTTTTAACAGGTTTGAATTCAGAGTTTTCCTTCTCCTAGACTAGTTGCCTCACCTGCTATTTACCCATAGCTGGAGGGAGAATAATTGGATTCATACCTTTCCCAAGGGTATTAGTGCTATGCAAAATGCAATCTGTCTCATCCAGGATTTGAACTCGTGTCGCCGTGTGCATTTCCTACGACAATAACCATTACACCCCAGGCATTTGTAGTATGAGCAATGACCACAAGGGGACCATGAATGCAAACCTCTTGGTGACATCTACTAACTTGTAAATCATCACAAAAATATACTTTAGTGTTCCTAGCTTAAAATCACATTTGCAAGGTGGGTTTTCAGTGAGTGACACTAATTCATCATCTCAGAAAAACAGATAAATTAATGTAAATTTTTTTGACATTATTCTATTGATCTTTGGAAAGGCATGAAACCATCTTTTTTCTCTTCAATTCTGAATGAATAGTTGAAATGAACTTGGCAACACAATTCAAATCCTGGACTTGGATGTTTGAGAAGGGCATAAATTCAATTTTTCTCACCCCCCAGCTAGAAGTGTGGGTGCTTCTATGGGTTTGGTTTGGTTTCTTTGTTAAATGGCATATCAACCTTTGTAGGTTATTTAATGCCAAAGCTATTCTCCTAGAAGAACAGTAGTGGTACTATTTACCCCATAGCTGGGAGAATATGGGGGTTCATACCTTTCCCAAGGGTATTTGCCCAAAAGTGAACATAATAGCATGACTGGAGTACGAACTCGCTTACTATGATTCCGCAGTCCATCGCTTTAACTATTACACCACAAGGACCCCTCCCGTGATTCTATGGGGTTTATAAGAAAGGTTCTATTCATGGTAATAGTTGTTGATGAATTGTTAGGTTTTGTTGGGATGATTCTGAGTTTTGTATATGACACCTTTTTTTTCTTCTTATACCATTTACTAGTTGTCTTCTTTTGTCTGTGGAAGTTGTAAGAGAATTGAAGACAAGGAAAGAGACAAGAATATCTTTAAATTGTAACTCTCTTTTGGGGTTTACTACTATTCTGTGAGGTGGAATATTTTCCTGAACTAGTTGAAATAGTCACAAGGCATTGAAATAGACAAGGCATTGAAATATATTATAAAGTCATTTTCGGTGAGTTATAAGTTTTAAGTTCATCATGCATCCACTCAGTGTGTTCAGCATAAGCTGCTGCTAGTCAGAAAGTCAACCTGCTGCTAAGCTGTGGTTCAGCAGACATGTGCTCTTCCCACCAGCAGCAGAGAGCAAACAAGTCCGTCAACTAGAAGTGATAACAGCTTACTGAGAAAGAATCACTCTTTGGTGCCCGGAAGCCTCTCTTCTCAAGCATGCACTGATTTCATTTCCTGTCAGAGGCCTCCTGGAAAACTGTAACTTTTTTAATTGATTTATTTATTTTTTTAAAGATTTTTTTTAAGCCTTACAGTTCTGCACAAATTTTCACCACTATTAAAAAAATCACCTGTGGCAGTAGCCCATCAGGAATTTGACTCAGACAAGTGTATTTGACTCAGACAAGTGTATCATGAGATCATCTACATAGTCTGTGTCTGTCATAGTTTCTACAGAATATTGGCTGCTTCTGTTGTTTTTTTTTATGTGAGGCTATTTTCTTTCATTAGATTTACTGATATATATAAAAAGTAAAGTTGGCGACCTTAGTCAAGGGCGACCCAAAGGCTCCCTTTTCTATAGCTACTACACCGAGGTGTAGGGGAGGGCACTACTCCTTTCCCTGGATTTCTCCACTTTACCCTTGATCTGTACCTTATATTGCTGAGTGCTAAGCATGGAGGTATAAAGTACCATTTTTAAAGTCTTTGGTATGACACAACCTGGGATTGAATGCAGGTCTCCTGGACCAGTGGCAAACACTCTACTCACTATCATATTATTATCTATAAATTATATCATTATTTTTTTTATCAAAGTAGAAACTCTTCTTTCTGCACTTTGTTAGAATACTGTTTGTTATATTATTCTTTTATTTAAAAAAAAATTATATCTTGCGATTTACTCAATGACCTTTAAGTTTTTATTACTTTTTCTTAGGCAATCCAGAGTAACTGAGCAACTACAAGTTATAACTCCTGTATTCTTGTGATGTCTTATTTTATTTATATGCTTAAGAACCCTGTGATGATTAGAAAAGAAAAATAAAATGAAATAAAATAAATAAGATAAAATGAATCCCCAAAATGTAACAGTTCCCAGAAGCCTCAGACAGGAAATGAAATCTGTGCATCCCTGAAAGATAAACTTACTGGCACCAAAGATAAATTCATTCTCACTTCAGCCTTCACCAGTAGTACTGGAAGGATGCTCTAGCAGAGTGGCACACCTGTTTGCCAAGTCCTGGGACTTTGCAGCAGGCTGTGTCTGCTGCTGGTATATCTCACTGAAAAACACCTACTGGACATAACTATCGACCTTAAACTGACCACCCACCGAAAATGGCTCCAATATATTTTAATGTGTTGTCAGGGAGATGCGACTATTTCAACTGGTTTCAGGAAAGATTTCTTTACTCACAAAATGGTTGTTAAACTCTAAAATAAAGTTGGAATTAAAAGATATCTTTGTCTCTTTCCTTCCTTCCTTCATTAAATTCTCTTGCAGCCTTCCACAGACAAAGAAAAGACAAATTAATGGAGTAATAATAAGAACAAAGGAGTCAGATACTTAAACTCAAAATCAATAACCCAATGAATAAAATAACCACCAAACCTTCTTATAACCCATAACACGATAGATAATACTACACTCCTTACTTTAAAATACTTACAATTTGTTTCTTGTAAAAATTATAGTTAAGAAATAACTTATAAGAATTCTAAAATAGGGAGTTACTTTTCAATTCCCCTGTATATCAACAATTTTAACTAGTTTAGAGAATAAATATTCTCTCAAGAAAACTTAGGCTTTATATTAATTACCATGAAGTTCAGGGTGTAAGTCAACCTTTTCAGCCTGAAAAAATCTCTTCAAAACAAGGAGTTAACATACACAACAGGGTTAAAATCCAAACCTTTACCACTGGTTCCACTTGGTAGTAAAGATTTGGATCTCCCTTGTTTTGTTGAGATTTTTCTAGCTTAAAATGTCAATTAATATATCACAATTTATGGTAGATATTTAACAAATATATTTTTTTATTTGAAATCATAATCTTCTCTCGCCTTGTCGGCAGGTCTTAAATGTGCTGATTGTATTGCCTGCAAAAAGGTTAGACCCCTCCCAAAAAAAGGAGTGTCCTGGGTATGACACTAAACTGCAACTGGTGGTGATGCTTCATCTTTGGAGATCTGGGAGTGCAGAGTACACATTTATTGCCATAACTCCCTAATCCACTTTGAACAGAAGTTGTAGTACCTGTTAGGGTCCTATCTATAGGTCAAATAAATCTGTTTAAAAATTATTTGTATATGATAGGAATACTTGATCTGTGTGCAAAATATGTTGTTATGAACGTACAATGTACACAATTCTCGAACCTTTAGACTTGAAATAACCCCAAACAGATTGACATGCCATAAAAACCAATCAATCAAGCAATTACAATTTTATTACTTTTTAAATAATTTAAGGCTTAATATATGCTTCAGGTAAGAGTTTTCAAATCTTGAGTTATTTCCCTTGAATATTCGCTCTTCTCGTAAAAACTGTACGCAGCACATGTTCACTTAAGAATTCATCATGGTAAGTTTAGTAAAATAATTTGAAGATTTTCAATTTTCTTGTCATTGCCATAATTAAATGACTCTTTCTAAATAGTTCATGTCTCAAAACTATCTTTTTAAGTCGTATTTTTTTTTTAGTTAAATGCAATTAATAACTTTACGCTTCCTATTCGAGTGGGTACGTTTTTCCTCTTAACTTTTTTAAAAGTTAAATAGATTTTATTATTTGGGGAAATAAATGACAGTTTTTATGTTTTTCTTTGAATTAACACATAAAGAAGAAGAATTTGGAGACATTATTTTATCTTTTCCAAAACATCGAAAAGTAATGACTATTGATCTGGGAATTTTTTTTCCTCGTGGGTAACGCAAACGTAACGAAAAAGATGGTTACTTAAAACAAACCCGTATTTTTTTTTTGTTTATATTATAATTGATAATTAACATTCTTAGAATTTTATTAGATTTAATAATAGATACAGGTATTTAGATTTTCTTTTATCAATATTTATAATTAATCTAATAATTATACTATTATTTTCGTGTTGGACTCCAATTTTTAAATTTTAGATTAAAAATGTCTAATACATGGAATGATTTCCTGTGGACAGATTTTCAGCCTGATTCTTCCAGATAATTCTGTTCCAACAGTTACTATAGATCTCATAGGGACCCATCTGATTCAGACGTCCAGGCAGTGATCTATAACTCCTTTAATAATATTTTCAATGCATTACGAATATAAATACATGTCTTCACTCTCAGTATTATTACCTCTGTCACAAATAGTTGCTACATTTTATGTGTATGTTTAATATATATATATATATATATATATATATATATATATATATATATAGGATATTGAAATTGTGCGAAGGAGTTTTCTTTATAGTCAAGTTCATCATTTAAAAAGTTTGTGGTGCAAATCCTTAGAGTTCTCGGACAAATACAATGATGTGAATAAAAATGTATATGGTAATTTTTATTAGTGGATTTATGATGAACTTTAAATTTTAATTTATTATTTATTTGTAAAATAACTAAGAAAAGTTAAGTTGTTGTTAATTTCTAGTTTGTAAGTAAGGTTCGTTTTTGTTTATTTTATTCGTAATTTTTATTATTAAACAAAAATTAAAATAAATATGTAAATATAAAAATTTGAAAAAAACAAAATATTCAGAAGAGATATTTATTTATATATGATAATATGCCAATGTTTAATGTTTCGGTCTTTTGTTAAACTATCTTCAGGGTGATGTTGGAAAGTGATGTATGATCTTATTTCATTTTTTTCTCTTTTGAAAATGATACATTGCATTCTAACATTACGCTGAAGTTAGTTTAACAAAAAAACCTTAACTTTAAACGTTGGCAATATTTTGTTTTATATATATATATATATAAAAACCTGACATTGGCCTAGTGGTTAGAGTGTTCGCCAGTGGCCCGGGAGACCTGGGTTCAGTCCCAGGTCGAGCCATACCAAAAACTCAAAAAATGGTACTTGATGCCTCCTTGCTTAACACTCAGCATTATAAGGTACGGATCAAGGGTAAAGTAGAGCAATCCAGGGAAGGAGTAGCGCCCTCCCCTACACCTTGGTGTAGTAGCTATCGAAAAGGGAGCCTTCGGGTTACCCTCGACTATGGTCGCCAACTTTACTTTTTACTTTTATATATAATTTCATAAGCTAAGAATTTTTATCAAAAAAGGACATTATTTTCAATATTTGGAAAATAATTTAATTCATTTTTTGAGTTAAGGGTTTTCTTCTTTTTTTTCCTTTGATAAAAAAAATCCCATTGATTTCCTATTTTTATATGTCTATACGAGTTGTCTATCTTTTGGTTGGGTTGGGTTTTATGGCACATTAATCCTTCTATCTTATTTCATCCCAAATCCTGTTTTTATATATATAAGTAAAGTTGGCGACTGTAGTCGAGGGTGACCCGAAGGCTCCCTTTTCAATAGCTTCAACACCAAGGTGTAGAGGTGGGTGCTACTCCTTTCCCTGGATTGCTCCACTTTACCCTTGATTCTTACCTTATAATGCTGAGTGTTAAGCAAGGTAGCATCAAGTACCATTTTTAGAGTCTTTGGTATGACTCGACCTGGGATTGAACCGGGTCTCCTGGGCCACTGGCGAACACTCTAACCATTATGCCAATGTCATATATATATATATATATAGCTTGTAGGTAATATTTTAAAACAAACCAGAGTTCATTTTTTTGCATATAATTAAAGAGTTTCAAGTATTGCTATCTAACATTAATAATCCTTTCAATATCATTTGTTGGAATCCTCTTTATACAGATGTATATTAAATACATGATTTGTAAATGCATAGTTTGTAGATAACGTATTTAAACAAGCCAAAGCTTGTTTATTTTGCACACAGTTAAATGGGTTTCAAGTGTTGCTATCTAGCACTAATAATTCTATTTAATATTAATCATTTGTTTGCACACAGTGAAGTGGTTTCAACTCGTGCTCACACTAATAGTTTTATTTGCACAAAGTTAAATGGTTCCAAGTATTGATATCTAACACTAATAATTCTATTAAACAGTCTTCATTCATTTGCACACAGTAAAATTGTTCCAAGTATTGCTATGTAAAAATAATTCAATTTTTGCACAAATTTAAATGGTTTCAAGGATCATTATGTAACGCTATTAATTCAATTTAACATTGGTTATTTGTTAGTACACAGTTAAATGCTTAAACATAGATAGGACTCTAACAGGTATTACCACACTGGGTAAGAGTTGACCTGGGAGTAATGGCTATGAAGAGGTACTCCACATCCCTCGAGCTCCAGGATTGAAGCTATACCACAAGATAGTTTAGTGTGTGTGTGAGTGTGTATGGGTGGTCTTACCCCTCAGCAGACATGCGGCCTCAGCCAACTGGGCTGTTTTTATTTGAATTTTAATTTGACTTGACACTGATTGTACTTTTCTCTTACATTATCTGTTCAACCTTCACTGTAGATTTATTTATCTATAATATTATTTATTTTGGCCTAATGAGTAGAGTGTTCGCCAATGGTCCGGTAGACCGGGGTTCAATCCCAGGTTGGGTCTTACCAAAGACTCAAAGAATGGGACTTGATGCCGCCTTGCTTAGCACTCAGCACTATAAGGTGAGGATCAAGGGTAAAGTGGAGCAATCCAGGGAATGGAGTAGCACCCTCCCCTACATCTCGGTATAGTAGCTATTGAAAAGGAAGCCTCTGGGTCACCCTCGATTAAGGTCGCCAACTTCATTTTACTGACTATAGAAGACGAAAAAGTTACCTCAGAATTCCATAAAAATTGAAAGCAAAAATAGGAGGACAGGGATTAATTGTTAATATTCCCTTAGGGGTAAGTGTAAAATCCTAAAATGGTACATTTTTTAAGAAATTGAGAGTCAATTTCTCTATTGTATTTATATAGTCGACAAGATCCCTCTTGCTCCATCTAATGCCATGAAAAACAAAATACTTTCAAATTTGAATAATTCCTTGAATCAAGGAAATTCTTCTGAATGAAATACAAATATTATTTGCAATTTTTTTCCAACTTTTTAATGAGTAGAACTATATGGTGTCACTTGTGCCAAAATATATCTAACATGATTTTTATCTTTTAAGTTGCGACGTCAGATGAGGCTTCGCCGTGAATATATTTATCGGAAATCCATTGAAGATAAAGAACGAACAATTCAAGACAAAAAACAGCGCCTACAACAATCACTTGATGGT
Organism: Sepioteuthis lessoniana; assembly: GCA_963585895.1. NCBI lineage: Eukaryota > Metazoa > Mollusca > Cephalopoda > Myopsida > Loliginidae > Sepioteuthis > Sepioteuthis lessoniana. The sequence continues at coordinate 160,319 of CAUZXS010003576.1, forward strand.
AAGTACAGTGTACTTTAATTTCTCTTCATAGGTTTGGTTATTTGGTTTAATGGCATATCAACCCTTGATTTATTTAATGCCAAATCTTGTTTATATATATATATATATACATATATATGATTTGTAAGGGAATAGTTTGTAGGTAACATGATTTTTAAACAAGCCAGAGCTCATTTCTTTGCATATAATTGTTTCAAGTATTGTTATCTAATACTAATAGTTCTATTCGATATAAATCATTCATTTGCACACAGTAAAAAAGTTTCAAGTATTGCTATTTAAAATTAGTAATTCTATTTATCAAGTATTCCTTTCTAATTTTATATTAATTAGTTGCTTGAACATTGTTGAAAAGTCTCAAGTTTAGTAAATGACTGAATAGTTCTATTTTACCCATAGATGTGATCCTAACAGTACTATCACTCTGGGGCAGTTTAAACAAGCTTGAGCTCATTAGTTTGTATATAGTTAAATGGTTTCAAGTATTGCTATCTAACACTTATAGTTCTATTTGCCACAGTTGAATGATTTCAACTATTGCTATCTAACACTTATAGTTCTATTTGCCACAGTTGAATGATTTCAACTATTGCTATCTAACACTAATAGTTCTATTTGCCACATTTGAATGGTTTCAACTATTGTTATCTAACACTTATAGTTCTATTTGCCACAGTTGAATGGTTTCAACTATTGCTATCTAACACTTATAGTTCTATTTGCCACAGTTGAATGATTTCAACTATTGCTATCTAACACTAATAGTTCTATTGACCACATTTGAATGGTTTCAACTATTGTTATCTAACACTTATAGTTCTATTTGCCACATTTGAATGGTTTCAACTATTGTTATCTAACACTAATAGTTCTATTTGCCACAGTTGAATGATTTCAACAACTGCTATCTAACACTTATAGTTCTATTTGCCACAGTTGAATGGTTTCAACTATTGCTATATAATACTAATAATTCAGTTTAATTTTAATCATTTGTTTGCACTTAACTAAATTGTTTCAACTATAGTTGGTTGAGTTTAATGGTATATCAACTCTTGTGGGTTATTTAATGCCAAATTCTGTTTATACATACGTATATTAAATATATATGATTTGTAAATGACTAGTTTGTTGGTAACATTTTAAACAAGCCAAAGCTCAATTGGTTAAACAGTTCTGTTTTACCCAAAGACAGGATCCTACCAGGTACTACCATTCTCTCTCATAGCAGACATGGGTGTAATAGCAATGAACAGTTCTTCACATTCCCCAGAGACTCATCATCAGATGGTGTCATGTCATACTCAGGATACTTGGTGGGGTGGGGTGGTGTGGTACCCTTCTGCAGAGGGACAGTTGATGTATATTAGAGGCCCAGCTGACCTGGCAGTTCTCTTCATAATTTTTATAGTTGTTGTAAATCATGTAAAACTTAAAAACAAATAGCACTATATATTTTATTTTGCAAGATATTTATTATAAGAAATTCTACATATTAGCTCTTTGAATTTGTAAACCCTATATTTTTGGCTACCATTTTTGTGGGGCTTGGACTATACTGACTGCATCTCCTGCAGAGGAGTATTAAAAAAAAAGAGGTTTATTCTGTGTGATACATTATACTAAACCACTTCTTTTTCTGGAGCTCTGTAGAGTGTGGTATTACCCTGTCATTATCATTACTCCCACATCCACTCTGATCCCAAGTTAGGTTCCCATATATAGATACTACTTGTAGCTAGGGCTCAGAATATGTTGATTGTATCCCCAGCAGAGGCTTAAGCTCCCCCACACACACACACAAAAAAAGATGTCCTGAGTAAGACTATAAACTGAATCTTATAGGGAAACTCCAGTTCTGGAGATCAAGGTTATATGGAGTAACCCTTCATTGCCATTATTCCCATGTCCACTCTGACTCAAAATGGCAATACCTGTTTGGGTTCCATCTCTGGGTTAAATAGATCTCTTTGAAAATTCATTGTATTTGATGGGACCATGTGCAAAAAAAAACTATCTTGAAAAACAACTAAAGAAATGTAAATATAGACATACAATAAATGCAATTCCTTAACCTCTTGGCATAAAATAATCTGAAATAGGTTGACATACCATTAAAATCAGTCATCTATCAGTCAAATAGATCTGTTAGAAAATTATTAATATTAGATTGGAATGCTTGAAACCTTATAACTATGGGCAAACAAGAGATTATCATTAAATAGGAATAGTTAATTAAAACCATAAAATTGTCTATAATTTATTGATATTAGATAAGAATACTTAAAATCATATCACTTTGTATGAACAAACTATTATTATTATTAAGTTGAAATGGTTACTTGAAACCATGTAATTATATAATTTATTGATATTAGATAAGGCTACCTAAAACCATGTAATAAAAAATTACCTCTTGTGGTTGAAGATTAAGTTTAAAACCAAGGATGAGTTATCTCCTCAGCAATGAAGCCATTTTTTTATCATCAATTTTTCACTAAAAGCTAAAAAAAAAAAAAAAAAGAAATTACCTGAAAAATGAAACCAGTAAAATATCACACCGTTCATTATCATATGATTTATTTATTTGAATATTAAAATATCAAATGTTCTTTCTTTGGACATATTTCAATTGAGTTGATTTATATATTAGTAAGATACTTTTTATTTATTTATTTTTCTTTGTGAAAGATTTTCATCATTCTTATATATTAAATATGTCTTCATGTTAATATTTTTTCTATTTTTTAGATAATGTCCTTATAACACCAGAATTAAGGAAAGATGCTATCAAACTTAAAGGGAAAATGGACTGGGATGGCAGTGGCTGTGATGGTATGTTGGAAAGAATTCTTTCCCTGCTCAACAATTTTAATCCTCAATCAGATATTGTATTATCTGTGACACAGGTGGTATTTTATTAAACAAATACATTAAAATTTTTATTCCCACTAATCATTATTTATATTACGACATAACAACTATCAGCACTATAAAAAATATTGCAAATGATTTTTACTATGAAAATGCATTGCAAATGGTTTTTCCTATGAAAATGCATTGCAAATGATTTTTTCCTATGAAAATGCATTGCAAATGATTTTTTACTATGAAAATGCATTGCAAATGATTCTGACTATAAAAATGCATTGCAAATGATTCTTACTATTAAAAAAAACATTGTGACTGATTTTTATTATAAATATGCATTGCTAAAGTTTTATTATAACTAAACATTGCTAATTACTTTTATCATAAATATACATTGTGAAGGATTATTACCTTCAAAAAGCATTGCAAGTTAAAATTTATGTAAATTATGTAAATGCAGAATTCAACAAATCCATCAAAATTTTGTTCATTCCAATGATTACATTTATTATGGATGTCTCTTTGTGGTGATGTGTTATTCATCTATTATCTGTGGACACACAAATAGCTTCAAATTATAGTCACACACACAGTTTGGTCAAGGGACATCACCTGTCAAAATAGGAACAGACAGCATGCCAGTTGCAAGCAACAGAAAAAGACTGGCTGTGTCAAATTGCCAGATAGTTCTGCAGAGGCAGCAATTTTGAGATTTCTTTGTTGTCTAGTTTGGCCTTTTTCATTTGGCCTCAACTCTTTACTTAGGATATTTTTCTTGTTCAACCCTAGACACAACTGCCATGCATGATTCTCCATAGAATAACTGCTAAATGATCCTGACCTTATTCTTTCAGACTTTGTGACTAGTCCATTGAAGCTTGGCCTAATGATTCCTGGTTTTGATGTTTGTTGAGTTGGCTCATGACTTCCAAGTTGAAAATTTGATCCCATCAAGATATCTTGTGTGGATGAATGCTAGGGAGCATAGAGAACAACAGCTTTATTGAGTTTGAGGAAGACATATTCTGTTACAGAACCTTGATATGTAATTTTGAAGTGCCTGACAGGCTTTCTCACTCTTTTTATTTTTTTTTATACACTGAATATATCTATAGTGACACACACACACACGTGTGTGTGTGTGTGAGGATCATTAAATAGGTTTCCAGACTTTTTTCGTATAGGTACTTTTATTGATAGTACACACAAGAAACTCTAGTCCCCTTCGAAGTAATCTCCTCTGGCTGCAATGCACTTGTACCATTCCAACAACTTCTGGAAGGTCCCATGAAAGTCCTCTTTTGTGAGTGTGTCAATGACCTTTGTCACAGCCTCTTTCATCTCCTCAATTGTCTCATAATGACAGCCTCTGAGCTTAGGGAATAACCAAAAGTCACAAGGAGCAAGGTCTAGACTATAGGGAGGCTGAGGAACTGTCTTGATACCCATCTTGGTCAAATAGTCTGTGACAAGGATGGAGTTGTGGACTGGTGCATCGTCCTGGTGGAAATGCCACTGACCTGATTTCAAGAGTGCTGGCCTCTCCCCTAGGAATCTCTTGCTGAACTCCCTTAAAACCTCAACATAGTATTCCTTGTTGACTGTCTGTCAAGTGGGAACCCAGTGCATGTAGATCATGCCAATGCTGTCAAAAAAAAGGGATCATCAAAAGTTTGTGGGTGGATTTGCTCTGTCCAGCCTTCTTGGGTCTGGGAGAGCCAGCATGCTTCCATTGGGAACTCTGTCTCTTGGTCTCTGGGTCATAGCAGTAGATTCAGCTTTCATCGCATGGCATTTTTTCCAAGTTTAAAACAGAATTTTATTACATATTGTTCTTCTAAAGTCCAGATTGCATTTTTGAAATTCACCAGCTGTGACAATCAGGCTTTTGTAGGATGTATTCCAATTCCTGCTGTAGCTGTTCATTTGAAGTTGAAATCATAAAAATTGGTCAGTCACCTCATAAGATGTATAGCAATAACATACTGAATTTTCAAGAGTCTACGACAATTTTAAATGCCTATACAAAAAAAGGCTGGAAACTTATTGAAGGCACCACGTATATATATATATATATATATATATATATAGTCATCCATGGACTGTTTTATTGTATCACCACACTTCAGTGTGGCTAGACACACGAGATGCTCCAAACTGCCTAACTGTATGTCAGGCTGATGTGACATACCCCTGAAGCCAAGCCTGTGACTCAATATCAGTTCAGGAATTAATGCATATGTATTAACTTACATTTATTTACATTTTGCATTATCAGATACCGGAGTGCTCAATTCATAAGAAGAGATTTGCATTGCACTTTATTTTTATATATATATATATATATATATATATATAGACATAGCAAATACTAAAAGCATATATAGAAATGCAGTAGAAATGGATTTGCTATAGAAGTGCATTGGAAATGATTTTCTCTTGAAATGCATTGGTAATAAATTTTTGCTGTAGAATGTATTGCAAATGATTTTAATACTGTTTTTCTAAATCATGTAACTAGGATTTTATTGAACAATTCTATCAAAACTTTCTAAAATCATTGCATGTTTAGTCACATAGGAAATTATAGTTGTAGTAGTAGAGAAAAATTTAAAAAAAAAAATCAGTTGTATTTTAACATCAATTGAATTTGAACATAGGCAAGATCTCATCTTATTACTCCCCACTGACTTTATAACTATTATGTAACTTCTTTATTTAGTTTTTATAATTTTCTGTTATCAAATTAAAATAAGTTTAGCCATCCAGAAAAAATAAAGTTATGTTTCAATGTCAAATTTGATAATTTTTTTTCTCCCTAAAAATTTGTTTGTTGTGCACTGGAAATCAGGATAAAAAGGATTTTCATTGGTCAGGAATAAAAGCAGGCATTATTCAAAGAATGGGGTTATTAAATGTATAATACTTAAGGTTACTTAATAGCTGATTTTTTTTTTTTTTTTACGATCTAAATATTGTCCAGACATGTTTTTGAAAAAATTCTTTTATGAAATCTTATGCCTATGTATTAACTATAAAAATGTGCATAAAAAAGATTAATTGTTTAAATTTTGTCAAAGTATTGATATTGATGTGATTTTCTTTTTCGGTTTTTAATTAAAAGAAAGTGTATGTAGGGTGTCTACGAAATAGATTGTTTAAAATTTCTTTTAAAAAAAGCCCCAAGAAATCTTTCAAAATTAATCATAGTTTGTTTCAATTGCCTCTTTTTAATATATCAGACGAGTTATCTCCCTTTTGTTTTGTTTATTTACTTACCAGTATACTAGCGTATCATGCTATTTTCCCCAGACTTAAATCTTAGTGGGTTGCATCATACGCGAGATACAAATGATTATAACGAATTGTTATTTCATTGCTTTTGCAGGCATTGTCAATCACATGGATGATGAATACAAATGGGCTGGTGTAGAAGATCCTCACATTATGGTGACCACATCCAGAGACCCCAGCTCCAAATTAAAACAATTTGCTAAAGTAAGATATTTTCTTGTAATCAATTTTCCTTCTTTTATTATGTGAGGATAATTTTCCTTATTTTATTATGTGAGGATAATTTTCTTTAAGTGATCGAACTTCTCAACATAAAATTAATATGAGGGTTATTCAGTAAATAAGGGGAAAAAAGCAAAATAATTTTTTTTTTCATAAACATATCTAATTTTGTTAAGAAAACTTAACAACTCCCTAATTACCAATCAATAGACCTGAAGTTATCTCTCTTGGACACTTTTTTTTTTGTCTTTCACTTAAACTTATGAATTGATTGGACTGGAAATTACTTTATTCTCCAAGTTAAAGTATTTTAATGTTTTTTTGCTGTTAAGTGCCAATTTTGACATGTTAATACAGATACTTAAAAAAAAAAATTCTGAATTTTAATTATTTACATCTTGTTCTGTTCTATAAAAATAACTGTCACTTTTCTGCTTTTTACTGTTCCTAAATTTCAGGAAGTACGGTTGCTATTTCCGAACAGTAAGAAGATCAATCGTGGTAATTATGAAATTAAACAATTGGTTGATGCTTGCCGAGCAAATAATGTTACAGATTTGATTCTTCTTCATGAACATAGAGGTGTGCCAGGTAATATTCCCCTTTTTAAATTTTCAATTTATTCATTTTTTGTCCTCTATATGCTTAACTCCATAACATGTTTAGCTTCAGAGGACATGAATTAATGTTTTCACTACTTTACGTTATGGTTACGTGTAACCACCATTCTCGTGTAATTACGCAAAATCAAGAAACGGTTGCTATGACATCTAACGGCCGTAAGTAAACGCTTTTTTAAATCACAAACTGCACCAAAATGAAGATGAACGAACGTCTAATGTAATGTCCGCTTTTAGTTGATCTTGTGTATACATAGATTTTTTTTTTTAAATACCCTATCCGGTGGCAAAAGCTGCTCGGTAGTGCCAGGAGTGGCAGTACCGGCTTGAGCTACCGAAACTGTGTTATCACCCTGGTTGGCGGCTGATGAGGCTAGCTTATCTGAATTGTTTGAAATAGAACTGATTATCTGTATAAAAAAGGGATTTGGCATTTAATTACCTACAAAGGTTGAAATGTCACAAAACCCAAGCAACTAACCAACCAATAATATGATTTTGAGTAACTTTTGTCTGAATTTTTGAAATGAGGAATTATTGTGATTTATAGATGTATTTGGACTTAGTGTCTTGTTTGTTTTTGTCATTGTACACTCAAATTTTCCTTAGATATCTGCTGTATTTGTTTATCTTCTGGCCATTTCAAACAAAATTGAACAATAGATAAAAAGGTTGATTTAACTATATTTAATTAACTGATGGTTGTGACTTAAATCTTTTTGTCAGATTACACAAAAAAATCCCAATCTAGTTTGGTTGAAGAGACCAATAAGTGATATCACTAGAAAGAATACAAGATATCCTCTAAGTATGGATATGGTGTGTCAATGAATATGCTGACAGTACCTCTTGCAGAGGAATAATCCTTTCTCAAAAAGTGATGTCCTGTGTATGACATTGAATTGCATGTAAAGGTGAGGCTCCAGTTCTGGAAATCTGAGGAGTGTAGGATACTTTTTTCATTGCCATTACTCCCTGGTTCATTTTGACCAGGAGTGGTAATACCTGTTTGGGTCCCATCTATGGATAAAATAGATCTGTTTAAAAATTATTTGTATAAAATAGGACCACGTGCAAGAAAAACTTTAAGAAACAACTATGCAAAAAATGTAAATATGAACATATAATGACTGCAATTCCCTAACTTCTGGGTATAAAATAACCCTAGACAGGTTGATATACCGTTAAAATCACTCAAAGTATGGATAGTTAAATGAGAATAATCTACCCCCATAAACTGGTGCCCGTGGTGTAATTGTTATCGTCATAGGAAATGGACACGGCGACACGAGTTCAAATCCTGGATGAGGCTGATTGCATTTCACATAGCACTAATACCCTTGGGAAAGGTATGAATCCAATTATTTTCCCTCCAGCTATGGGTAAATAGCAGGACAGACTTGGTTCTTCAGCCTTGGTGAGGCAACTAGTCTAGGAGAAGGAAAACTCTGAATTGAAACCTGTTAAACTCCGCATAAAAATTGACCTTGTGTCATATCCTGCCCGAGCAGAGGGGTTGGTAAATAGGATCTACCCCCATAAACTGAATTAAGAACTCTCTAAGAAGAATTACCAAATACAAGATATCCTCTAAGCATGGACAGTGAAGATGTGAGGTGGCATGATGTGGCCCTCACTTGAAACCACACCAAAGACCATAACCGTAGCCGGAAACATTGTTTTTATCACCCTGGGCACATCCCTGTTATTCGTGGCAATCCAGATTTGCATTTTAGGGTACTGGCAATGGTCCTGTAGTCATAACTTGGATCGGTAGAGTGCATGAGTTGTACAGCGGCACATCTCCGATCTCGCTCGTTGAATATTGTGTCACTGTCAGACATGATAGAAAGCTCCTATCGCTCTTGGGATTTGTACACAACTGGCCAACTAGTAGATGGTCTGCAACAAAAAAAGAAAACCGGTTTTCATTAAACGGAAATGCAATTATGTCGTCTTTTCTAGGGTGACAATTTTATCGTTCCACCCTGTAGTTATATGGTTTCAAGTATTCCTATGTGAAAATACAAGATATCCTCCAAGCATGGACAGTGGAATTATAACAATCTACCCCATGGATTGAATAAAGGGATTACTAAGAAGAATGATTACAATCTATCCCCAGGGATTTAATAGGTTTGGTGTAAAATTTCCAGAAGATTATTAACTATGATAGTCCCACTATTTTTAAGGTGTCTAATTTTTCATCTTTAACTTTCTTATTAGGTATTAGTATTTTTGGAGCCTTAAATCTTATTATTTTTATTTTTATTAACTTTGTTATAATCATTTTGTATTTTGCAGATGCAATGACTATTAGTCATTTGCCTTATGGACCCACAGCTTATTTTACCTTGGTGAATGTCATTATGAGGCATGACATTCCTGATGTTGGCACCATGTCTGAAGCTTATCCTCATCTTATCTTTCACAATTTTTCATCTCGACTTGGAAACAGAGTAAGTTCACTTTTTTACATTTTCTAGACATTATGTAAAAAAACTTTCTTCACCTTTTTCTACATTATCTAGGCATAATTTAAAAAGAAATAACACATTTTTCTACATTTTCTAGATATGTAAAAAGAAACACTTTCTTGTACATTTTCTGGATATTATGTAAAAAGAAACAAATTTATTCTCTCCAAAAAAATCTTAGATATTTCTTAAAGACTATCAAATTGTAATATGCATTAGAAAGAAATATTTTTGATTTCAAACTGTAACAAAAAATAATTAAATAATTTCTTAACCAAATGATATAATGGGGAGTAATAAAATCAATCTTTGTAAACATGTTTGTGTGTAATAGTATTTAAATCTTCAATATTAGGAAAAGGCTAATTTTCTTGTCAGTTATATTTGACTTGAAAGCATATTTAGTGTTGTGATGGTTTTCACTTTGTGTTCCTTTACATATTTTTGGTGTAAGTGGCCATTTGGAATATGAGTGATGTGCAGTCAAGTTTGCAATATTACTATCGCATATGAACATGCATAAATTATCGTGTACATAAGTGACAGATAGCAGTCTTGAAAAAAATCATGTGAACCAGAACAAGAGTGACGTTTGGTTGGAGCACATAAAACAAACCATTGTGAGAAAGTCATAGTCATATTATTGTTGAAGGAACCAGATTTTGTTTTAAAGCAGGAAAATGCATTTTATCTGCCTTTGTTTGGTTAGAGGACACAAGAAACAAATTTCTTTGCATTGTTCATTACATAGTCACAAATCTTTTGGCATTGTTAGTTACAAGTGTTACTGACACTACATAGGTGGGGTGGTGTCTTCATGGTGAAATGGTTAAAGCGCTGAACTGCAAAATTGTAGTAAGCGAGTTCAAACTCTAGTCCCGCTATGACGTTCACTTTCGGACAAATACCCTTGGGAAAAGTATGAACCCCCCACCCTCTTATCCTCCCAGCTATTGGTTGAATAGCATCACTGCTGTTCTTCTAGAAGGATGACTTTGGCATTAAATAACCCACTAAGGTTGATATGACATCAAACAAAGAAACCTTATCTAACCTAACTACATAGGTGATATTTACCCATGCTTTCCACCAGGTAGGATATGATACAAGATCATTTTATAGTGGAAGTTATATTTAACCAGTATATGTAGGTTAAAGTCTATCAAAATTGGTCTTTGTATTTAAAAGGTAAATAGTCATATTGGTAATATTATGTTACTTTATTCAAGTCGTCTGTGTACTCAAGCATGGAGGTTTTAGCTGAGGGTGTAGCATATACCGACTGCATAAGGATAAGGACCCCAGCCCCAACCAGTGTCTTGGATATGACACTAAATTGCATCTGATAGTGGGCTTCTAGTCCTGAAGCTTTAGAGAATGGGGAATACTCTTTCATTGGCATTACTCCCAGGTCCACTTGGACCCAGAGTGTTAGTATCTGTATGGATCCCATCTATGGGTCAAATAATACTATTTAATCATATACTATTCTTAAAACCATTTAATTGTGTGTAAACAAATGACTAATGTTAAATTGAATCATTGGTATTGCATAGCAATACTTGGAACCATTTAACTGTGTGCAAACAAATGTTGAACAGAATTATTAGTGTTAAATAGCAATACTTGAAAATAATGTTTATTACATTCACTTTCAGGCAAATACCCTTGGGAAAGGTGTGAACCCCCTTATCCTCCCAGCTATGGGTTAAATAGTACCACTACTGTTCTTCTAGAAGAATGGCTTTTGCATTAAATAACCTACAAAGGTTGATATGCTATTAAACAAAGAAACCAAACCAAGAAAATAATGTTGCCTACAAACTATTAATTTACAAATTATATATATATAATTGATATGCCATAAAACACCAACCAACCCATTTGGAGCTTTAGGGAACATGTAGTATATCTTCATTGTTATTACTCACGGGTCCATTTTGATCTGGATTGGTAGTAATAATTCTCCCTTTGCCAGTCACATCAACTATCACTGATCGTCCATTCAAGCTGAAAACTGTGATGTCTGGCATCTCACCACCAACAATGTTGTCCACTCCCTTGAAAACATCCAAAGGGCCACCCTCAAGGACAGAAGGGCATAGGAGGAAGACCCACAACATTATGCCATCAAACCCTGTTCAGACCATCAACTGCTATCACTGACTGTACCTGTTTGTCTTGAATTGGCTTTGTCAACCATGAATGTGTCTACAATTACCATGGAACACCCACTTCTTGGTCCTTGTTCTCAAAGCCAAGCCATGATGGTAAAATCTATAGTCAAACTTCTAGTAGAACTGATTAGGTTCCTAGTATGGTGACTGGTCTTAGAGAAGAAAAACTCTGAATTCAAACTTCACTTACAATTTGATTTGCTGTTGTATCCTGCTTTTGGCAGAAATGTTGGATTACATACATACCACCTGGATCATGTGTGTATGTTAAGGTATAAAAGATCATTGAAATGGAGAGGAAATGACAGATTATTTATATTACCCAAGTTTTCCTGTTAATTGTAAAGTACTGTCCATTGAGAAATAACTCAGATCTTCTCTTTTCGTCTCCAATCGTTGAGAACTGTATTTCGAAATAATAGAATTTTTTGTCTCTTTTCCTTTCAAAAATATGATTTTACTTTAATGTTACTTATTATTTTACTGAAGAATTTTCATTTTATTTATTTTTTTTTACTACTGCTATTTATATATCAAAGATTTCATAACTCGGTGGAGTAATAGTAATCCCTGTAGTATAGTAGTTAACATACTAGACTGTGACATCATAGTAAGTAAGTTTGAACTCCTCTTGCACTATTACATCTACTTTTGGACGAATAAAGGCATGAACCCCCTTATCTTTCCATCTATGGGTTAAATATTATCATTACTGTTCAAATTTTGGCATTGAATAGCTCATATGGAGTTGATATGCCATTAATCAAAGAAACCCAATTAGGTGCTTTTTTTTTTCTTATTTCATTTTGATTGATGTGTTATGGTTTTCTTTCTTTTTTTTTTTGTTACTGTGTCAGCTGTGTTCGCAGGAAACAAATATGTATTTACTCACTCCCTCCACCATGAGCAGGATGCAACACAAGAAGTAACTCCATACACCTCCGAGGTTCAGAACTGGAGCCTCATCACTGGATGTAGCTTAGTATCTTATTCAGGACAAGCTATTAGTATCTTTATCTTATTTATTTCCTTTGTAGGTAAAGAATATTTTGAAGTTTTTGTATCCTGTCCCCAAAGATGAAAGCAAACGAGTGGTCACGTTTTTAAATACAGATGATTTTATTTCATTCCGGTAAGAAATTAATCTTTGTTTATTTTTTTATTTTTTCAAAATAATTTTAAACCTTGTATTACAAAAATAGAATTTAGGTTTCTTATTAGTCACTATAAAGCATGACGTTTAGTCACATACTATAGTATTTATATTATAATTAACAGTAGATAAAACAGGAAGTATTGTATGATTAACATTTAATAATTATCTCCATTTGAAAAATTATAATGATTGTTTAGAGTGTAAATACTGACCAAACAGTTGAGCATTCCATCATGGTGTAATGGTTAACAAGCTAGTCTATCACATCAATTACTACAAAATCCTATTTACCAACCCCTCCGCTCAGGCAGGATATGACACAAGGTCAATTTTTAAGCGGTGTTTAACAGGTTTCAATTCAGAGTTTTCCTTCTCCTAGACTAGTTGTCTCACCAAGGCTGAAGAACCCAGTCTGTCCTATTTACCCATAGCTGGAGGGAGAATAATTGGATTCATATCTTTCCCAAGGGTATTAGTGCTATGTGTAATGCAATCAGTCTCGTCCAGGATTTGAACTCATGTCGCTGTGTCCATTTCCTACGATGATAACCATTACACCACGGGCGCCTCCGTATTCAATTCACATCAATTACTACAAAATAGTGCATTCAGCCTGTCTAGAGAAGAGTCCTTCTGACATAGTGGCTAATGTGCTGGACTGCAACATCATAGTAACAGAGTTCAAACTCCAGTCATACTATTACATTCACTTTCAGACTAATACCCTTGGGAAAAGTATAGACTTTCTTATCCCCCCACCCTGCTGTGGGTTAAATAGTACCACTACTGTTTTCTTTGAGAATGGCTATGGCATTGAATAACTCAAAAAGGTTGATATGCCATTAAATAAAGGGCGCCTCGGGTAGTGTTGTGGTTAGCAAGCTTGACAAGCAAACCTGCAAGAGTGAGTTCGGGTCTCATTGGGTGCGCCATTCATTCAGTCTTGTGCCACATCTAAGCAAAAAGCTTAGTAAATTACGATATGCCATTAAACAAAGAAACAAAGCCAAATCTCACTGTATGACCCATGCTTGTGGCCTTGTGTCAGATTTAAGCTATGCATATTTTTCTTTTCTTTTTACTAGGATTATTATTATTATTTAGATACTAGGATTTTATTATTTCTAGTTGTATATTATAGAATAAGAACAGATTTTGTATATTATTTAAGAAAGAAGGGGATTTTATATGTCATTAAATATTGTTGATTTACACATAATTCAATAGGTAGTTTGAAATAAACTTATTATATTGCTAGAAGAATTGAGAGAAGTATTCTTTTAGAATTTTGTTAGTCAATTGTGTTATAATAAATATTTTTATTCTTTTTATTTCAGACATCATGTTTATAAAAAGAATTTGGAAACAAAAAAAATAGAATTGACTGAAGTTGGTCCGCGGTTTGAACTAAAATGTGAGCCCAACCTTTTTATCGTTTCTTAATTTGTATCAACAAAAATCATCTACTGTAATTTTACCTTTTTAAGGTATCAAAATATATTTTAAAATGCTATCAGAATTTTATTAAAGCTTTTTTTTTGTGTGTGTTTTAAAGATAACTGATAATTTCTTTACTTTACTTTATTCTGTATCATATTTAACAACATAAAACATTGGTAAGCAATTTGGGTTTCATAAAGAAAAAATTGAAGCAAAAAGATTCTGTTAAGATTCATTGATAAAATTGATCAAAATTATTAATATTACCTAAAATATTAACATAACATGAAACATGATATTCATTAGATACGTAAAGAAAAAACAAATTATCAGAAATGTTAATAATGATTTCTTTGTTTAATGGCATATCAACTTTTATGGGTTATCTAATGCCAAAGCCATCTTTTTAGAACTATGATAAAGTTGTTGTAAAGTAAAGTTGGCGACCGTAGTTGAGGGCAACCAGAAGGCTCTCTTTTCTATAGCTACTACAGAGGTGTAGGGGAGGGCGCTACTCCTTTCCCTGGATTGCTCCACTTTACCCTTGATACGTACCATATATTGCTGAGTGTTAAGCACATAGATATCAAGTACCATTTTTGAGTCTTTAGTATGACTCGACCTGGGATTGGACCCAGGTCTCCCGGACCATTGGCGACTATTTAACTTATAGATGAGGGGAGGATCAAGTATTTCATACTTTTCCTGAAGGATATTAAACTTTAAGGGAATGTAATAGCATGACTGGAGTTTGAACTCTCATATTAAAATGTCTCAATCCAGCATGTTAGCCATTACGCTACAGAGACTCCAGCCATGTTTATAATGACATAATGTTTCAATATTAATGAATTTGACTTTTTTTTCTTTATTTTTGTCAGTGTACAAGATCATCCAAGGAACGATTGATAATGCAGACACGGCTGATATTGAATGGGTATTCCGACCTTACATGAGAACAGCTGCAAAAAGACAATTTTTAGCTGATGAATAAGAAAAACTTTGATGTAAATAAAAATTATCATTTATAAGTTTTAAATGTTTTTATTTTTAATTCAGTATGCCAGAATTCTTAAACCTTTTGCATTAAAGTTCTTACTTTCTAAGATAAGATTAGTTTGGCATGAGGCTGAAATTGTGGTGCACCCAATGAGAATTGAACTCACTAATGATGATCTGCTCGCCTAGCTGGCTCACCATGTGAAACGATACAACTGTTTGCAAATTATTTGTATTAGATAGGAATTCTTGAAACCATATAACTATGGGAAAATTATTTATATTAGGAATACTTGAAGCCATATAAATATCTATCTAATATAAATAATTTTCACGTCGTTATATAGTTTCAAGTATTCCTATCTAATACAAATAATTTTCTTATACAGGGTGGAATGATAAAATTGTCGTCCTAAAGAAAACAACACTACAGCTTTATTTTAAAACTTTTATTGAAAAAATCAATTCAGGTAATTTGATTATGTAGTAGAGCTGACATCTATTCAATGTAGCCGCCTCAATCACTGCCTCGATACGGATACGGAACTGGGAGCATGCCTTTTCCACAAGCGTCGGTGGGAGCTCGGCGATGAGGCTAGCTTTGGTGTTGTGGGAGGTCATGTTGGTGATGTTCTTGACGTATGACCAAACGAAGTAGTCCAGCGGGTTCAGGTCAGGGGAGGAGAGGCGCCAGTGAGAGAAGGGTACAAAGTCGTAGCACTCCTTCTGAAGCCAAGCCTGGGTCTCTTTGGACTTGTGGGCTGGCGCCGAGTCTTGCTAGCACACCAATGGTCTACCACCGACCACCTGATTGCACCTGGGGATCACCACACTCTTCAGCACATCCAGGTACACTTTGGTGTTGACTTTCAAGCCGACTTCAAAGATGTGAGGTGGCATGATGTGGGCCTCACTTGAAACCACACCAAAGACCATAACCGTAGCCGGAAACATTGTTTTTATCACCCTAGGCACGTCCCTGTTATTCGTGGCAATCCAGATTTGCATTTTGAGGTTGCTGGCAATGGTCCTGTTGTCATAACTTGGATAGGTAGAGTGCATGAGTTGTACAGCGGCACATCTCCGATCTCGCTCGTTGAATATTGTGTCACTGTCAGACATGATAGAAGGCTCCTATTGCTCTTGGGATTTGTACACAACTGGCCAACTAGTAGATGGTCTGCAGCAAAAAAAGAAAACCGGTTTTCATTAAACGAAAATGCAATTATGTCGTCTTTTCTAGGGTGACAATTTTATCGTTCCACCCTGTAGTTATATGGTTTCAAGTATTCCTATGTGAAAATTATTTGTATTAGATTGGAATAATTGAAATTATATAACAACATTAAACAAATAAAACAAGTTGATTTAAGTAAAAATAAAGGCATTAAAGGATCAATAAAGAGTTGATATGCTGTTAAATCACCCAAACCCAAACTTAAATAATAGAAAAGACTACTAGATTATTAAAAACTGGAATGTCAATTAGGTATGAATGGTTACAATTTAACATTAGGAATATGCAGTACATTACATAAAACTATATAACTGCAAAATCAATTATTAAATAGGAATAGTTAGTTTAAGCCATAAAGCTTAGTATAAATTCATAATAGATCGGAAATCTTGAAACCATATGACTATGTGAAAATTATTTGTATTAGATAGGAATACTTGTTATCATATAACTGTGCAAACAAATGATTATTCAGAAATAGATATAGGTACTTAAAACCATATGACTTCGTGCAAATTATTTGTATTAGATAAGAATACTTGAAACCATATGACTGTGTGCAAACATGATTATAAACAAAAAAAAGTAAAATTTTTGAAAAATTCAGTGGAACATTGAAAATCGTTATTATTACAGTCAAACATTTAAAAATTAATCAAATAACACATGAGTTGATATACTTTTAAATGAATCTAATTAGAAAAATGAAGGATAATCTCATGAGAATTATAAATAATTATCAATTTTGTCTAATAATGTTTGGTTTGGTTGTTTTGTTTTACTGCATCTCAACTCTTTTCATGTCATTTAACGCCAAATTTCAAACGATTAAGTTTCGTATAAGTATAGTTTTTGTTTACAAATGGTTAAATGTTGAAACAGTTCAGTTTAGTTATAAGTACAGTTTCAAAAACAGTTCTATTTCAAACAATTCAGTTTAGCATGCCTATGCAGTTTAATTGTCTGAACAGTCTTATTTCAAGCAATTCAATTTTGCATAAGTACACAGTTTAGTTCTATTTGACCCATAGATAGGACCTTATCAGGTGCTACCACTCTAGGCCAGAGAGGATAGCATTACTGGAACCTCACCATCAGATTGTTTAGTGTCATATCCATTTTTATACAAATAATCAGTTTAATTGTTAAAAAATTTCTATTTCAAGCTATTCAGTTTAGTCAAAGTTCTATTTAAAACAATTTAGTTTAGCATAAGTATGGTTTCAATGTAAAAAACAGTTCTATTTCAAGCAATTCAGTTTAACTAAAGTACGCTGTTTAGTTCTATTTGACCCATAGATAGCATCCTATCAAGTGCTACCACTCTGGGCCTGAGTGGACCTGGGAGTGATGGCAATGAAGGGGTGCTCTGCATTCCCCAAAGCTCCAACATTACTGGAACCTCACCATCAGATTGTTTAGTGTCATCCGGGATCCTTGTTGGGAGGGTGCTTACACCTCTGCAGAGAAGCAGTCGGTATATTCTATAGCCCCTACCGACTTGGTGTCTAATAATGAACAATACTTGTAATATTACATGTGTTAAAAACAATAACAACAAACATTGCAGCAACCAATCAGAGACGGGGATATTAATGAGTGAGAGTGCGGTTAGCTGGAACAGGTGATGTGGCAAAGTCATCATGGGAGAGCTTTAATGGTAAAGACTTTAAAAATGGTACTTGATACTGCCTTGCTTAACACTCAGCAAGATAAGGTACATATCAAGTGTAAAGTGGAGCAATCCAAGGAAAGGAGTAGCGCCCGCCTCTAAACTGAGGTGTAGTAGCTATTGAAAAGGGAGCTTTCTGGTTGCCCTCGACTACAGTCGCCAACTTTACTTTACTTCTAGTATTTCTAACTAGTATCAGAAAAATGAAGGATAATGTGTGTTATATTCATGTAGGGTAATACATGTTTGGGGAAAAAAGAGGAAGAAGGGCAACTTGCTGACCTAATGAGAACAATACTGTATCCCTCACAGCTCATGGTAAAGAAATGAATGACAAAGGTTAACCAACAAGTAAAGATGTAAGCATAAATCTATAGAAAAGTGATTTATACAGTCTGTTCCTTGAAAATTTCTGTTTGGTTGGTTGTTAAGGTTGTACTCCAACGGAAAATAAGTTAGGCACTCAGAGCTTCGGTTTATTTGCTTCATGTCCTTGTAGTAAGAAGATCAACCTTGGAGTGTGGTTTGTAGCAGTTCTTTTGGTGTAATTGTTGGATGGGACATGTGTTCTTTTTGGTTGCATGTCTGATGAAGCAAGGTGTTCATTTTTTGTGCACTTAGAGCCTTAATAAGGGATCGTTATGCAGCATGTAGGGTTGTTGATACATTACACAGGATATGATTGTGTAAGGGTCTCTTGCACATGCTTATATGGGAAGGGTACCATGAGGGCTCAATATGGTTGGTGTGAGAGGATAAGACTATTTTGGAGGAGTCTTTATGCTGAATCTGTTGCAGTCAGTAAGATGGCTATGGAGCCGCTGTGTTGCACATTAATACAGTCAGGACTGATAGAGGTTTATCTGAACAAACCATGAAGTTGATAACGATCCTGTTTACTAGCTGGTGGTGTTGCAGAAGGGGTCCTATAAGTAGGTTAAGTGTCTGCAGTCTATGGGTGTGTTTGACAGTGCTACAAGTAGGTGGTATCTTGTTTGCTGGGCCACATGTTGGAATTTACTAAGCTTTTTTGCTTAGAGACGGCACAAGGCTGTATGGATGGGGCACCTAATGAGACTTGAACTCACTTGTGAAGGTTTGATAGTCTAGCTTGCTAACCATTACACAACCAGAGGTGCCCTGCTGGGCCACATGTTACAGCTAGGGCTGCTGAGAGATGGTGATGGGTGTATTTATATGCTTCAAAGGCACTACTTTTTATGCCTTCTAATTGTGTAGTATATTGACCTCCGACCCGGCCAAACATGCCATTCCAAAGACGGCGGAAGTGCATATTCTGTTGGTATGGGTGAGCTTGGCTGACAATATGGGACAGGGTTAAAATCCCATGGTACACACAAACTGATACACCGGAAGAGAGTGACCTGTGAACTGCATGACAGTTATTTTCGCTCAATGACGATCAAACGTTTCTTTGTTTCTTTTGTTTTATTTTTAATGGTATATCAACTCTTTTTAGGTTATTTAATGCCAAAGCCATTCTCCTAGAACAGTAGTGGTACTATTTAAGCCATAGCTGGGAGGATAAGGGAGTTCATACCTTTCCCAAGGGTATTTGCCCGAAAGTGAACGTAATAGCGCGACTGGAGTACAAACTCGCTTACTACGATTCCGCAGTCCGTCGCTTTAACCATTACACCATGAGGACACTCCCACGATCAAACGTGTCATTCCAAAGATGGCAGAAGTGCATAAGAGATTGAGTGGACGTTGAACTATTATATAACTAAGTGCACAGGAAATTCAAGGAGTTTTGGAAATCAGACCAGTGGAGATAAGATGCGGTAGAGCAACCCTGGAGAATGGGAAAGAAATGCTGATGGTCATAAGAGTGGGGGTCAATATGTTGCAGTTCTGTTCGGTCTCCAACTCCCTCTCACACACAACCCTTTCAATAAAGTGAGAGGTATATTTTTCTAAAAGACTGTGTCGCTCGTCTTTATTGTATTGTTGTTATGATTCTGCATGCATATGAGTATACAACAATTGGCCATATCATGGATATATTTATACTAACATTAGTCCTTGGTAAATGAAGACTCGATTAAATATCTTCTCTAGTACCAACCATATCAATATTCCTAAACCTTCTCCTGAAATCAAGCCTGCATTCATTTACTAAATTCGTATTTTCTTCGTCTTTTCATTTTGTGCATTTTTTTATTTCCAAATGTGCTAATCCCAAACAAAAAGTGTTATGAATCCTCATATCCCAAGGTCACTACAGGACCAGTTGAAAACAAAGTTGTTATAGCAATTGATAAATGTATAAAATTTAAAATTAACAAATAAATAAATAAAACAAATGTAGTGAAACCAAAATATTTGTCTTTTCTTGGATTGGGGGTGTGGCTTCCCAAATCACGTTTCCATTGGTCATGTGAGAATTTGCACATGCTAATTCTTTTTCTTTGCTTGTGTTCTTCAAACGGAGAAACTATAGTTGTTTTTGGTCCTTGCTTGTGAAGCGAAAATTGGATATGATTTTTATTTTTGTTCCTTGAACAAAATGGAGACATTTCCCACTCTGATGAGGTACTGTATTTCACCTACCGTGAAAAATATTTACATTACCCTTTTTCGTATCTCCTGTCATATGATAAATGTAATACATTTGTTTTGGGACATGTTGTTTATTGTTGTAACATTTGTTATATACATATACATTTTATGTAAGTAAAGTTGGTCGAGGGTGAATCGAAGGCTCCCTTTTCTATTGCTACTACACCGAGGTGTAGCGAGGGCACTACTCAATTCTCTGGATTGCTCCACTTTACCCTTGATCCTTACCTTGAAACGCTGAGTGTTAAGCAAAGCAGCATCAAGTACCATTTTTTGAGTCTTTGGTATGAGTCGACCTAGGATTGAATCTCAGCCTCCCAGACCATTGGCGAACACTCTACTCATTAGGCCAATGGCAAAATGTCTTAAATATTTCCATGAGTTTATCTCACCTTTTCTTTCTGTGTATTCATAGTTGGTTTATCAATAAATACACAAATGCTAATATCAGGACCTGGTGAGTGGAAAACGATTAAAAATCGATCCAAGCAATAAATAGCATGTGAATTATAACTGGTAAAATTACAACCGATACGAATAACATCCTTTTAAAAGAACATTAGTGGTACTATTTAACCCATAGCTGTTTCCTTTCTCTTAGACTGGTTGCCTAACCAAAGCTAAAAAAAACCCAATCTGCCCTACTATTTTATCATAGCCAGAGGAAGGACTGCCAGATTCATGCTTTTCTCGAGGGCATTGGCACAAAGTGAAATGCCAACAGCCTCCTTCAAGATTTGAACAAAACATCTTGTATAACAATGATATTTAATGTAAACTGATTTTAATAAATACTTAAATGATAAAATAGAATGTTTTTTGTTTTGATTTGGTTTCTTGTTTATTGGTATATCAACCTTTGTGGATTATTTAATGCTAAAGTTATCTTTGGAGAAGAACAGTAGGGATACTATTTAATTCATAGTTGGAGGGGTCGATAAAGAGTTTCGTACCTTTCTCAATGGTATAAGTCTGAAAGTGAACATAATTGTGCAACTAGCGATTGAACTTGCTTACTATGATCTTATAGTTCAGCACATAAGCAACTACACTTCATGGACTACCTGCATTTGGAAATTGAAACAAATATTCAAATGAAGATATTTCCTATTCTTTTTCATTTTCTTAAATCAAAATTTTCTACCATATTTCTTGATAATGTATGGGGCACATTAAGGTTTGTTAGTCAGTTTGGGTTTTTATGGCATATCAAACTTTGTAGGTTATTTAATGTCAAATCCATTTTTATACAAATAAACAGTTCTATTTTAAATAATTTAGGTTAGCATAAGTACACAGTTTAATTGTCAAAAACATTTCTATTTCAAGCTATTCAGTTTAGTCAAACAGTTCTAATTCAAACAATTCAGTTTAGTATAAGTGTAGTTTTTGTTTACACACAGTTAAATGTCAAAACAGTTCTATATTAAACAATTCAGTTTAACGTAAGTAGTTTCAATGTCAAAAACACTTCTATTTCAAATAATTACCTTTAGCATATAACAGTTCTATTTCAAACAATTCAGTTTAGCATAAGTACACGGTTTAGTTCTATTTAACTCATAGATAGGATCTTATCAGGTGCTATCACTCTGGGCCAGAGTGGACTTGAGAATGATGACAAAAAAGGGGTACTCCGCATTCCTAAAAGCTCTAACATTCCTGGAACCTCACCATCAGATTGTTTAGTGTCATATCCAGAACACATATTGGGGAAGTCTTACACCTCTGCAGAGAAGCAATCAGTGAATTCTACAGCCCAGCCAACTGGGCAAATATAAAGGTTTGTCGTGGTGGTAATTAATTGTTAGGAGATTCAGAAGTTGACCCCTTTTTCTTCTTGTCTCATTCACTGGTCATCTTTTTTTTATGTTGAAGCCGTAAAGGAATCAAAGACGAAAGACAGGGATACTTTTAAACTCAATTTTCATTTTTGGAGTTTACATCTATTGTGTAGTGTTGAATGTTTTCCTGAAACTGCAGAAATAGCTGTGCTCTCCAGTTAATGCGTTTTGAGAATATCATCGAATCATTTTTAGCAAATTATCAATTAAGGGTTTACCACGTGTGTTTGAGTTCAGTGGGTATGTTCAGCATAGGCTGCTACAAGCAGAAGACACAATGCACTGCTCTTCCTTCAGATCTTAGCATACACATGCATTACTATTGGCTGTTTGTGATTTAAAAACACGTTTACTATCAATGGCCGAAAGTAAATGTGTTTTTAAATCACAAACTGCACTAAAATGAAGATGAACGAACATCCAATGTAATGTCTGCTTTAAGTTGATCTGGCATATATATAGATATACAATTCTTTTAAATACCCTGTCTGGTGGCTAAAGCTGCTTGGTAGCGCCAGGAGTGGCAGTACTGCCTTGAGCTACCGAAACTGTGTTATGCGTATTTACCAACCCCTCCACTTGGGCAAGATATGACACAAGGTCAATTTTAAGCAGAGTTTAACAGGTTTGAATTCAGAGTTTTCCTTCTCCTAGACTAGTTGCCTCACCAAGGCTGAAGAACTCAGTCTGCCCTCCTATTTAGCCATAGCTGGAGGGAGAATAATTGGATTCATACCTTTCCCAAGGGTATTAGTGCTATATGAAATGCAATCTGTCTTGTCCAGGATTTGAACTTGTGTCGCCGTGTCCATTTCCTACAACCATAACCATTACATCACGGGCACCAAAACTGTGTTATCACCCTGGTTGGCAGCTGATGAGGGTAGGGTATGGCATGTGGTTTCACATGTTGTATGATGAAAAAAAAAATTTGGCCACCAAGAGAAAAAGAGGTGCATCCAACTCAGTTGAGATAATAAAAGCTTCTGAGAAGGAGTTTCTCTTTGGTGCCAGGAAGCTCCTCTTTTTAGGCATGCACCAATTTCATTTCCTGTCAGAGGCCCCTGTTACTTTTGCATTTATTTATTTTTTTATGTTTTTGTTTTTCTTATGTATTATTTAATGCCTACAAATGGCATAAAAGAATTTTTCAATAAAATTGATATTCATACAGATTTCGGGGATTCTCAAAAAAGATTTCATCAAAAATGAGTTTTATTTTTTTTACAATACCAGCCCATTAGCATCATGGTTAGAGTGTTCACTAATGGTCCGGAAGACTGGGGTTCAATCCCAGGTCGAGTCATACTAAAGACTCAAAAAATGGTACTTGATGCCTTCTGCTTAACATTCAGCATTATAAGGTACAGATCAAGGATCAGTGGAGCCATCCAGGGAAAGGAGTAGTACCCTTCCGTACACTGGTGTTGCAGCTATTGAAAAGGGAGCCTTTAGGTTGACCAACTTAACTTATTTTTACAATCCCCTATTTTAAATACATAAAACTTTAAAATCTAATTAAGTTTTCTTCTTTTTTTTTTTTGTTAAAAAGATAATTATGATCTAAAAAAAGACAAAACTTTTTTTTGATTCAGTTGTGAAAATTAAAAATTCCTTTAAATTCTTCAGGGATTTAAACATGTAGTCCAGGTTAAAGGCACGGTTACCCTTACTGTGCTTTTAACCAAGACTATATGTAAAAATTTTACTTTGTAATGAGATCTTTGGAGAATAAAAAAAATTTTAGTTTTTTCTTTTTTTTTTTTTATAGAATGTGACTTGTATCAAATCAAAAATGTCTTACTACAAAAAGAAAAAAAATGGATATTTAAATTTAAGCATAGTAACTAGTCACTATATTTAGAATTACTATCTTATATAACTATTCTTTTGTTATCAGCGCAAACCATTCATACCCTTCAAGTATAACTAATTTGCATATTCAGCATTAAAAATCAAGTTATGTCAACCACATTTTGCTATTCATTTACAATTTGGTCTTTTATGATCTGTATAAAATAACCTATTGTTTTAGTGATTACTCTTATAATTAAATCGCCACATTATTCAAATAAAGTCATTTTTTCCTCTGAAACTGGTAATGGCCTTGAACGTTTTTTTTTTATTTAGATCATAGCTTGGAGAGTTTGGAAGTTTGCTTGTGTTTTATAGCATATCAACCCTTGTGGATTATCTAATGCCAAATCCTGTTTATATATATATATATATATATATATATATATATATATATATGTAATTTATAAATGCATAGTTAATAGATAACACAATGTTTGTTGGGGTAAAAGTCTGTCTATTGAGGGATGCACACACTCATGTTAGCTTCTTATTGTTGAGGCTGTACCAAAGAGAGAGATAGTTTGACTTTGCCGTGCTGTTTTATATGCTACTTTGGTCACTTAACCTAGTGACAATTAGAAGTACTATTTGGAAAGCAAGGGATGTAATCTCTTCATGTACAAATAGGGATTCCTTAGCCAGAATTCAAGCTGCCTGAGTAAATGTACTTTTAGATAATGGCAAAAATACCACCCACTTGGTTATATGTACTTATCAGCAATGGTACAAATACTGCTCACCTTAATAATTATTTACTAAGCTTAGCAAAGTTGTAGCACAAAGCTGGATTAATAACCACTGAGAATTGAACTCACTAACAATGGTCTACTAATCAAGCTTGCTATCTATTACAGCACATGAGGTGCCCAACCACTAGCTTGGATATATGTACCTATATTTAGTGGCACAAATACAAGCATCATTTTTGTCGAAGATCATACTGGTGTTATTTGCTTACCCAACAACTGTGTGATATTCTGTCCACC
The DNA here is from genome assembly GCA_963585895.1 of Sepioteuthis lessoniana. Lineage (NCBI taxonomy): Eukaryota > Metazoa > Mollusca > Cephalopoda > Myopsida > Loliginidae > Sepioteuthis > Sepioteuthis lessoniana. The sequence goes on from CAUZXS010003576.1 coordinate 185,754, forward strand.
TCCACTCCCAAGGAGATCTAGATATGACTCTAAACTACATCCAGTTCTGGAGAATGTAGTGTCACTGTATTATTGTCATTACTCACAGGTCCACTCTGAATCAGAGTGGTATTACCTGTTAGGGTCCCATCTACAGTTGAAATAAATCTGTTTGAAAATCATTAGTATTTGATTGGAATACTTGAAACCATATAACTGTGAAATCAAATTGCTCTAATTATTAAATAAGAATAGTTACTTGAAACTATTTGATTGTGGATAAATTATTAGAATTAAATAGGAATACACGAAACCTTATAACTGTGTGAAAATTATTAGTATTAAAAATAGTAGCTTAAAGCTATTATTAGTAATTACCATTAATTACTTGTAATCATGAAATTGTGAGTAAAAAAGGATTGACTGGCATTAAATAAAACTGCAAGGATTCTGATGTCATAAAACCAACCAGTCATTCGTTTATGCTGAAAGACATACAAATATATATATATATATATATATATAGGTAGATGATCATACACACTGGTCCTGATTACTATTCATAAAACCAACCAACCATTAGTATATGCTGAAAGACGTATACACACACACATACACACACACACACACATATATATATATATATATATATATACATATTTATATGATCATAGATACTGGACCTAATAACTATTTATAAAACTAACCAACCATTGGTATATGTAGAAAGATATACATATATATACATAGATGATCATAGATTCTAGGACCTAATAACTATTTATAAAATCAAGCAGCCATTGGTATATGCAGAAAGAAGGTTTGATGGTTTCTTTGTTTTAATGGCATATCCACCTTTGTAGGTTATTTAATGCCAAAGCTATTCTCTTAGAAGAACAGTAGTGGTGCTATTTAACCCATAGCTGGGAGGATAAAGGGGGTTCATACCTTTCCCCAAGGGTATTTGCCTGAAAGTGAACATAATAGCGTGACTGGAGTACGAACTCGCATACTACGATTCCGCAGTCCATCGCTTTAACCATTACACCACGAGGACACCCCCTCTGCAGAAAGAAGTACACACACACACACACACACACATATATATATATATATATATATATATATATATATAATAAGAGTGTTGGTTGCCACTAAATCACTTTGTGGGTATGTGTTGAACCAAGTGCAATATAATATGGAGAGTGCTCAATATCTAGGATAGAGCTATTATATAATAATGATAAATAAATATATATTTGAGATATATATATTTTCCATGGATTAAATATATATATATCTAATATATATTTATTTATTATTATTATATATGTGTATATATATATAAATGATCATAGATATTAAACCTAATAACTATTCATAAAACCAACCAACCATTGGTATATGCAGAAAGACATACATATATATATATATATATATATATATATATATATATGATCACACTGGCAAATACACCCAACCAAGCCGAAACACTACTGCATAGTTTGGAATGAGCAGCCGCAGGCATAGGCCTCTATGTCAATGCACACAAAACGGAATATATGTGCTATAATCAAATGGGTGACATCTCCACTCTAGACGGAACCCTTCTTAAACTAGTAGACAAATTCACTTACCTAGGAAGCAGCGTCGCATCAACCCAAAAGGACATCGACACGAGGTTAACAAAAGCATGGACAGCTATCAATAGGCTATCGATTATATGGAAATCAGACCTAACCGATAAAATGAAATGCAGCTTCTTCCAGGCAGCGGTCGCATCAATACTGTTATATGGATGCACTACTCAGACTCTAACAAAACGGCTGGAGAAGAAGCTAGACGGCAATTACACAAGAATGCTGCGAGCAATCTTCAACAAGTCCTGGCAGCAACACCCACAAGACACCAACTGTACGGCCACCTGCCTCCTATCACAAAAACTATTCAAGTTAGACGAACCAGACATGCAGGACACTGCTGGAGAAGCAGAGACAAACTCATAAGTGATGTACTCTTATGGACCCCCACACATGGCCGTGCAAAAGCAGTACGACCAGCACGAACATACATTCAGCAACTATGTGAGGATACGGGATGCTGTCCAGAAGACCTGCCTGAGGCGATGAACGATAGAGAAAGGTGGCGAGAGAGGGTCAGGGATATCCGTGCTACCAGCACGACATGATGATGATGATGATGACATATGATCATAGATACTGGACCTAATAACTATTTATAAAACCAACCAACCATTGGTATATGCAGAAAGATATATATATATATATACATAGATGGTCATAGATTCTGGATCTAATAACTATTCATAAAACCAACCAGCTGTTGGTATATGCAGAAAGACGTACATATATATATATATATATGCACATATATATATATATATATATATAGTCATCCATGGACAGATCTGTTGCGTTCTATCAAAACTCATCAGTGTGGCTAGACATACTAGCTTCCCGTAGCTGGGATCAAAACCCGGTTGACTCAAATGCTAATCCAAGTCTCTACCCCTCAGCCACGAAGGAACCAGTAGAAGCAAAGTAAATTTTAAATGGTTAAGTATCACAATTACTATTGTTTACGTACATCTGCTTAACGGCTACCGAGAGCTCAATTCATATATGAAGAGCCTTGCATGAACACTAATGGCAACATGATTACTTCATTCGCTAGAGAGCTCAGCCCTACAGGGGTAGGGGAGCATATATACATATATATATATATATATAGTCATTCACATATATATATATATATATATATATGTAGATGTAAATGATCATAGATATTGGACTTAATAACTGTCCATTCCAAATTTGCAATGCACTTAACATTATGGTTATCATTGTAAAGAATGACATTGGTCACCCGAGTTAAAAACCTGGACAGGGCTGTTTACTTCTCATTTCATGCTAATATCCTTGGTAAAGACATCAATCTGTCAGTTCTTCCACCAGCTATGGATAAGTAGTAGGCTAGACTGATTTCTTTTGCTTTGGTATGGCAACCAGTCTACGAGAAAGAAAACTCTGAAATCAAACCAGCTTTATTCCACTTAAAAATTGACCTTGTGTCACATCCTGCCAGTAGAAGAGGGGTTAAGTAAATATATATGAGAGTTGGGTCAGCTGAAAAGTTCATAGGCTGACCAAGACACTCTCATGGAATGTGACCAAATGAGGTTTATTTTTTAACATAGTTCCTCTTGCAGTCCACACACCCTTCCAAAAGAGTTGCAGTAATCGGATTCCATTGATAAAAAAGTCATCAAAACCAAATATAATGTCATCATATGAACTTTTCAACCTATTAACTACATAGCCTAAAAAATTTTCAGCCCACTTTTGAACATATCAAATTTGGTAGCTCTATATCAAATAGAATATCCTTTAGCGGATAGATAATTCAATATTTAATTTACTGTAAGTCAACAAATCTGTACTTATCCTGAACAGAACTGCTTGAAAAAGAACTGTTTTGACATTTAAACTGCGTACTTATGCTAAACTGAATTGCTTGAAATAGAACTGTTTAACCAAATCCTATACACGTAATATATATATATATATAAAGAGGATTTTGGCATTCAATAACCTACAATGTTTGATGTGCCATAAAACCAAACCAAACCAAATCCTATATAAGTAATATATATATGTATAAAGAGGATTTGGCATTAAATAACCTTCAATGTTTGATGTGCCATAAAACCCAACCGAACCAAATCCTATATAAGTAATATATATGTATAAAGAGGATTTGGCATTAAATAACCTACTATGGTTGATGTGCCATAAAACCAAACCAGACTAAATCCTATATAAGTAAGTTAGCGACCATAGTCGAGGGTGACTCGAAGGCTCCCTTTTCGATAGCTACTACACCAAGGTGTAGGGGAGGGCGCTACTCCATTCCCAGGATTGCTCCACTTTACTCTTGAACCGTACCTTATAATGCTGAGTGTTAAGCAAGGTGGTATCAAGTTCCATTTTTAAAGTCTTTGGTATGACTCGACCTGGGATTGAACCCAGGTCTCCCGGGCCATTGGCGAACACCCTAGACCTGTATAAAGAGGATTTGGCATTAAATAACCTACAATGTTTGATGTGCCATAAAACCAAACCAAACCAAACCAAATCCTATATACGTAATATATATGTATAAAGAGTATTTGGCATTCAATAACCTACAATGTTTGATGTGCCATAAAACCAAACCAAACTAAATCCTATATAAGTAATATATATGTATAACGAGGATTTGGCATTAAATAACCTACAATGTTTGATGTGCCATAAAACCCAACCAAACCAAATCCTATATACGTAATATATATGTATAAAGAGAATTTGGCATTAAATAACCTACTATGGTTGATGTGCCATAAAACCCAACCAAACTAAATCCTATATACGTAATATATATGTATAAAGAGGATTTGGCATTAAATAACCTACAATGGTTGATGTGCCATAAAACCAGACCAAACCAAACCAATCATTAAGATTACCTCGAATGAATTGTTAAACAGGGTGATGATTAGTTGCTAAATTAAAACTATTGTATACAAAAGTTTGTTCTGAATCATCAAGTCAAGATCGCTTCTCGGCCTTTTGGCTGGGCCGTCTGGCATTTGTGCCGGATGGGCGATCGAAACCAAGAGCAGACTCGGGGCTGAATAGGCCCCCAGCTTCAGCCGGGCAACCTTCGGGTGGGCGAGCTGCTTTTCAGACCCCTTGTATAGCACTAGACCTCACGGTCTAGTTCAAGCTATATGCGGGCATACGTGCCCGGACCAAGATTTAGGTCTGTGATACGGCTTGACTCATTAGATCCACATTGCACTTAGTGGGTCAATGACTAGCAGGGTTTGAGTCTCGGCTCGTTCCCGACCTTCCCCTCCCCTTTATCCCCACTTTAATCGGCCTTTGGGCTTTTGACCTTGTGTCAAGTCCTGTCTGGTGGGAGGCAGTGACAAATATTATCATCAAGTCATGACCCTTCTGTTAAACTCATCATTATCATCATTATTATTGTCAAGTTGTGTTGAAAGCACAGATTTTCCTGACTCTCTCTTGCTCCATCTGTCCCTATCATTCGTTGCTCTCGGCTGGTCTTACAAATTACATCTTTGTTCACACAGGGCTGATGCAAATAAGTTCTTGGTAAAACTGTCCTTTTTTCATTATGTATATCCTTAGAACAGAAAAATGACAACTTTATTCTTTTCATTATTTTGAAAGCTCAAAGTCAAGAACACAAAATTCTCTATAGGTACTTGTACGGAATACTCCACATGTTAAAATATTCATTAATTCATGCAAAATTGTTTCTTCTCCTCTTAGCTATGAGTAAATAGTAGGAGAGACTGAGCTCTTTGAGTTTCATATGGCAATCAGTCTAGAAGAAAGAAAACTCTGAATTCAAACTAGCTTTACTCTACTTGCAAATTGATCTTGTGTCACATCCTACCTATTGCAGAGAGATTAAGTAAATACATAAAACAACCCAGACTTTGTAGGGAAAACTAGGCTCTTTAGTTTTGGTTAGGCAACCTGTCAAGAAGAAGGAAAATTCTGATTTCAAACCAGCTTTACTCTGCTTTAAAATTGACCTTGTGTTAAATACTGCCTATGACAGATAGGTTGGGTAAATACATGTTTGCTTCCCGCAGCTATAAATAAATAGAAGGCAGACTTGTCTCTTTAACCTGATTTCAGCAACTAGTATAAAAGAATTAATTTTTTATTTATTGCGGACTTTTCCCCCTCATCTTGGTAGTTTTTGTGTTGTTTCTTCTTTTCACTACGAAATTAATTCTTTTCACTGAGAAATTAATTCTCAGATTAAAAGCCTCATCTCAAAATGATTCCAATTAAAGACTAGTATAAAAGAAAATCTCTGAATTCAAATCAATTATAGACATGGAGAGACGAGCTCTGCCAGGTTATTCCTGCCGAAGACAAACTATATATAATCCCTACAACCAGACCAGATTACTGGACCAATGAGAATGAGTGAGACAGACATATAGCATACTGTAAGAGAAATGATATAGAAGTTTACAATATCTACAGAGAATTAGTGTATTCTCTCTCCAGCTATGGATAAATAGTAGGGTGGACTGGTATCTTTAGTTTAAATATGGCAACCAGTATAGAAGGAAAACTAAATTCAAACTAGGTTAAAATTTACATTGTGTTACATCCTGCCTGTAGCAAAGGGGTTGGGTAAATACATATTTGTTCGCCTTGCTGCTATGGGTAAATATTAGGCCTGACTGGGTTCTTTAGCCTTAGTTTAACCACCAATCAAAGAGAAGGAAAACTTTGAATTCAAACCAGCTTTACTTTGCTTAAAATTTGATCTTGTCTCATGTTCTCTCTGTGGTGAAGGGGTTGGGTAAACACATACATATTCCTTGATACAACAGATATTAGTTGTTTGAGCAGTAGTACTGATGAATGAAGCTAGGTCTTGTACATTTATCATCATCTTTGGATATTTGTGCAAACAGTCAGAGAGCAAGAAGTAATACAAAGGAGATGAGAAGAATAAAGGAAATACTTTATTATTGGTTGATCTACTGGGATTTTTAGCGGAGTACAGCAGGTTTGAATTCAGTCTTTTTTCTTCTCTCTTTTTTTTTTTTGCAAGCAATTATATGCTTACAAGAAATTAATGATTATCGTTTGCAAAGAATTTTAGCTTCAAAGTTATTAGTTACTTGGTTTAATGGCATATCAACTCTTGTGGTTTAGTTAATGCCAAATCATATTTATATCTATCTATGATTTGTAAGGGAATGATTTGTTGGTAACTTTATTAGCATAATGGTTTGAGTGTTCACAAATGGTCTGGGTTTAATCCTTAGTTGAGTCATGCCAAAGACTTAAAAAATAGTACTTGATACCTCCTTGCTTAACACTCAGAATTATAAGGCACAGATCAAGGGTAAGTGGAGCAATCCAAGAAAAGGAGTAGAGCCCTTTCCTACTCCTCAGTGTTGTAGCTATTGAAAAGGGACCCTTTGGCTCGTCCTTGACTATGGTCAGCTAACTTACCTACACTTAGTTTGAATTCAGTCTTTTTTATTCTTTCTTTTTTTGCTAGTAATTCTATGATTACAAGAAATTAATGATGATCATCATTTGTAATGAATTTTAGCTTCAAGGTTATTTGGTTTGATGGCATATCAACCCTTGTGGGTTAGTTAATGCCAAATCCTGTTTATATATATAAATATATATGATTTGTAAGGGAATAATTTATAGGTAACTTTATTTTCAAAGAGCTAGTATTCATTTGTTTGCACACAGTTAAATGGTTTCAAGTATTGCTATCAAACACTAATAATTCTATTTAATACTAATAATTTGTTTACACACAGTCAAATGTTTGCCAATATTGCTAAAATTAATAGTTCTATTTAATATCAACCATTTGTTTGTACACAGCTAAATGGTTTCACATATCACTATTTAACATCAGTAAATTTATTCATCAAGTATTCCTATCAAATATGAACAACTTGCACACACCTGTATGGTTTCAAATAACTTATAATAATAATAATTCCTATCAGAAAATTGAACAGTTCTATTTGACCCATAGATGAAACCCTAACAGAGACTACCACCATGACTCAGAGTGAACCTGAGAATAATGGTAATGAAAGAGTACTCGATATTCCTCAAACTCTAAGAATGGAACCTCATAATCAGATGCACTTTGGTGTCATGTTCAGGATTCTTTAGCTTCGAATGAATATTCTTAATATACAAACCGACCTCTCCTACTATTGGCAGGATGCTACACAAGGTCAATTTTAAGCTGAGGAAAGTTGTTTTGAATTCAGTTTTCCTTCTCTTAGACTGGTTGCCTAACCAAAGCAAAAAAACCCAATCTGCCCTACTATATGGAGGAAGGACAGATAGATTCATGCTTTCCCTAAGAGTATTAGCACAAAAAGAAATGCACACAGCCTCATCCAAGTTTGAACTAAGCATCTTGTATTATAATAACATTCTATCTTAACTGATACGATAAAATAGAATTTTTTTTGTTTTGTTTGGGCTTCTTTGTTTAATGGCATATCAACCTCCGTGGGTTATTTAATGCCAAAGTCATCTTTATAGAAGAAAAGTAGTGGTACTATTTAATCCATAGCTGGAGGATATACATATTTACCAACCCCTCCGATCGGGCAGAATATGACACAAGGTCAATTTTTAAGCGGAGTTTAACAGGTTTGAATTCAGAGTTTTCCTTCTCCTAGATTAGTTGCCTCACCAAGGCTGAAGAACCAAGTCTGCCCTACTATTTACCCATAGCTGGAGGGAGAATAACTGGATTCATACCTTTCCCAAGGGTATTAGTGCTATGTGTAATGCAATCAGTCTCGTCCAGGATTTGAACTTGAGTCGCCGTGTCCATTTCCTATGACCATAACCATTACACCATGGGCAGCTGGAGGATATAAGAGGTTTCACACCTTTCTTAAGGGTATTAGTCCAAAAGTGAATGTAATAGCATGATTGGAGTTGGAACTTGCTTACTATGATGATGTGGTTCAGCAAGTTAGCCTCACAAAATCTGTTTTTTGTTTCTTTGTTTAATGGCATATCCACCTTTGAGGGTCATTTAATGCTAAAGTAAACCCAAGAACAGTCATGGTATTATTTAACCCATAATCAGGGAAAATAAAAGATTTAACACCTTTCCTAAGAGTATTAATCTGAAAGTGATTGTGATAGGATGACTGGAGATTGAACTCACGTACTATGTCACAGTTCAGCACATAAGCCTCTCTGCCATGAGGTCTATCCATACTGTTTTGTGTCAGTGTGTTAAAACTTACTGCATTATAATATAAAGTTCGGTTGTAATTAATGGCAAACATTCTTTTTTGGTATTCATTATTCTAAGTTCACCAAACCTCAGTTTATTGTTAAGGAATTTTTAGTGAGAATTTCCTGAAACATCTTATTTATCGCAAAAATGTAATGGTGTGTTTTAACCTTATCTCTTATTTACTAACTCTAAAAAACTGAGGTCAATCAGTGCATAAAAAATAGGAATTAACCCAATAGGCAAACTGAGCAAACTGTTATTTAATGCCAAAAGCAAACTTTCTTTTTCTTTTCTTTTTTTTTGCCAGCAATTATATAGTTTTTACAAATTTATAATTATTATTATTATTATTAACCGGACATTGGCCTAGTGGAGATCTGGGTTCACTCCCAGGTCGAGTCATACCAAAGACTCAAAAAATGGTACTTGATGCCTTCTTGCTTAACACACAGCATTATAAGGTACAGATCAAGGGTAAAGTCGAGCAATCCAGGGAAAGGAGTAGTGCCCTCCCATACACCTTGGTGTAGTAGCTATCGAAAAGGGAGCCTTCAGGTCACCCTTGACTATGGTCACCAACTTTACTTTTTATTATTATTATTATGATAATAATAATAATTTGCACATAGTTATATGGTTTCAAGTATTCCTATCTAACATTAATAATTTATACACAAATATATGATTCCAAGTAACTATTCCTATTTAATACCACATTATTGGCTGGGACTGTAGAATACACCAACTGCACCTTTGCAGAGGGATAAGACCCCCCCACATTCAATGAGAGTACCTGTTGGCTGTAGGTGGCAACCTGTAATGCTTGAGGATAAGATCCTGGGGGCTGAGCAGACTATAACCTGGCAATCAAAGTAGTCTCACAACTTGCAACACTTTACTTTGGCCCCTACTAGGTTAGACAGGTGGTTGGAAAAACCAGATCCAATCAATTGGCTGGTCACGTCAAACCCTAGAACTTCTATGATTATCCCAACCATATTCTTTAAAGTGCTCTTGTGACAAACAAGTATCTAACCCTATTATATCTTAGAAGGTGCTAGAAGATGGTGGCTGAGGGTCAATTGTGCTAAGAGCACAATACTTGAAACCATTTAAACTTTGTGCAAAAAATTGATTATCATTAAATAGAATTATTAGTATTAGATTGTAATACCTGAAACCATTTAACTGTGTGCAAACAAATGAGCTCTAACTCATTTGGAAATAATGTTACCTACTAATTTGTCATATAGGAATAAAGTGAGACACTGGCAATTGAACAGTGGACGGAAGTGACTGGCCTCTAGATAATTTGAATAGAGGTTTTGTGCTGATGATCATGGGATGTCAGTTGAAAAGACAATTAGCATGGGACATCAGTTGGTGGATTGTAGTTGGATGGACTTCAGTGAGAAAGACTTGACAGTAATATCTTGGCTGGCAGTATATAGATAGTAACTATCTTTTTTTCTCTTATTTTTCTGTTAATGTGTTATTTCAGTTGAATGAAATACTTATGCTTTTGTTGAGTTGTCAGTCATTTATTTTCTCTTCTTTTTATGCACATGTAAGTGTTACGTAAATGGTGATGAGGAAACTGAAAAAAAGAAATTTACCACTTTACAAAATAATCATTCATTTAGAAGTAAAGTAAAGTTGGCAACTATAGTCGAGGACGACCAGAAGGCTCCCTTTTCAATAGCTACTACACCAAGGTGTAGGAGAAGGCGCTACTCCTTTCCCTAGATTGCGCCACTTTATCTTATATTGCTGAGTGTTAAGCAAGGAGGTAACAAGTACCATTTTTAAAGTCTTTGGTATGACTCGACCTGGGATTGAACCTCAGTCTCCCGGACAATTGGCAAACACTCTACCCATTAGACCAACACTCTACCCACTTAGAAATCATATATAATATATATGTATAAAAAGGTTTTGGCATTAAATCACCATTAAGAGTTGATATGCCATGAAAGTAAATAACCTAACTTAACCTATCCTATTTGATAATGAAAATAATTTGTTTGCACACAGTTATATGCTTTTAAGCATTCCTATCTAATACTAATGAATTATAACCATTTGTACTGTCACTTCATGATATTGCCAAGAAATTGAATCGCTGTCATCCATCAATTGATGTTTTCCTTGGAAATTGTAAAAAAAATGGAATTCTTATCAAAAAGAACGTTATAATTGCAAGAAAAAAAAATCTACATTTGAAGATGCAAAAATTGTTAGACCATCAAAGCAGCCGCACACTGCAATATCACAATATAATTACTCAAAGATAAGTTGATATAAAATGCTTTGCAAAAAACTTTAATGATGCTGATTGGATGCATTTGATGCTAATGGATATTCTACCAAATATCAAGTGGTCATACATTGTCCTAACTTGTCATAAGCTAAAGAATTGTTTTCTCTTGTCTTAAAAAAAAGGTCAAATTATTGTATATAACGATTGTGGACTGTCACTTCGCAATATTCTTAAGAAATTGAATTTGACATTATTTATCATGATCATTTTTTATTGATCTTTGTCAATCACTTGTTGAAAATATGACCAGATGCTGTCTGGGTATAATAGATGCTAATGAATGCCCTACGAAATATTTAGTAGTCATATATTGTCCTAACTTGTAAGCAAAATGAATTGTCATCACTTGTCTAAATAAAATTTCTAAGGATTTTCCATTCCTTGATTTGATATCCTAATTTGTGATTAGTCCTTTGTTCATGGTAAGTAAGCAGTTGTCTGAGTTTGAAAAAGATCAAATTGTGGTATATCACGATTATAGACTGTCACTTTGCAACATTGTAATGAAATTGAATTGCCATCATTTATCGTGATCTTTTTCTTATTGATCTTTGTCAATCAATTGTTGAAAATATGAACAGATGCTGTCAGGCAATAATTCTAATGAATATCCTACCAAATATTAAATGGTCATAAAATGTCCCAACTCGTCATAAACTTCAATTGTCTTAATAAAAATTTTTTTTATGTCAGCAGTCTGTTTTTTTGTCCAATACTGTACATCAAACTCATTTAATTTCAATATCATATAATGATTAATGACTTAAATTATCAGATGTTGATAGCAAGTTAGATTTCTCACTGAGTATACTTGACTTGTGGCCTTGTGTTATGATAAAAAATCCTATCTAATCTAAAAGAGTTGTTGTTCTTCCATTAACTTTTGTCTAGATTTGAGATTTTTATTTTAATTTTTAGTGATTTTATTAATTTCAAAATTTCTTCACAATTTTAATGTCACTTATGGCACCATAAAAAATTAAAATCAAGAATAACTTAGAATCTATCACAAGGTATCGGATAAGAATTGAACTCAGAGACAATCGTTTGCTAGCTTAGCTGGGAAAAACTCAAAGAGATGAAAAGAAATTTTCTCTTTCTTTCCTCTTTTATAGATATATATCATTCTCCCCTTTCCTCTGTGACACACACAAATAGTTGGTAGATGGGTACTAATAATAGGTAGAAGGGTACTAATAATAGGTAGAAGGGTACTAATATAAACATGATATATAAATTATTAGCTTGAATATTCATTTGTATTGTGTGTATATGACATAAAATTTTCTGCCCAAAATATCAACTGATTAGGATTATTTACTAACCCCACCCACCTGCATAATCCTGGAATGTGATATTACTACTGCTGAAAGCAAAAAGTCATTTTTCATAACATTACTTATTTACATCTAGCTTGTGGTATTTTGGGGATTACTTATTATAGTATTTTTAAAAAATCAAATTCCAATGAGTAAGTTATTTTTCATTTCCAATTTGATCTTTTGTGATATTAATGAATAAACTATTGTTATGTTGATAGCTTTCATAAATTGCTTAGTTATTCAAATAAACCCATTTTCTGCCCTGAAACAGGTTATAGCCTTGGACATTTTTTAGATCAATTTTGAATTTTTTTCTTATCCAAGTACACACACACACACACACACACACACACACACACACACACACACACACACACGCACACATATATATATATATTTACAGTGAAGCATTATACAGTATTGACCCTAAGTTAGTATACCCTAAACAATTCTATGAAAAAGTTCATTTTCTTCTTAACCAAGTACACACACACACACACACACACACACACACACACACACACATATGTATATATATATATATATACATATATATATATATATATATATTTACAGTGAAGCATAATACAGTATTGAACATAAGTATATGCTAAACAATTCTATGAAAAAGTTCATTTTCTTCTTAACCAAGTATACCAGGTTTTGATTATCTTTAAAGAAACATAAATTCAAAACAGATATTTTTAGGTCTTATTGAGATGAAGATATGTTTAAATACATTTTTTAGGACAAAATATTAGTACAAAATAAAGGATAAACAACTTCATCTTAAAAATTTGATTCCATCTTTCTAGATGATAACAATAATGTCATTTATGACTCATTAATACTAGAAAAAAAATCTGGGTTTATTTAGCTTTTTTTTTTTTTTTTTTTTGAGAGAGAGAGAGAGAGAGAGAGAGAGAGAGAGAGAGAGAGAGGAACAGTAATACATTATTAGATGTTGTCATAGATAGAGGTTGTGATAAATAGATAGATATAAACAGACTGAAATAAACAGAGATGAATAGACTGGATATATATATATATATATATATATATATATATATATATGAGGATCATTAAATAAGTTTCCAGACTTTTTTTTCGTATGGGTACTTTTATTGATAGTACACACATGAAACTCAAGTGCCCTGCGAAGTAATCTCCTCCAGCTGCAATGCACTTGTTGTACCATTCCAAAAACTTCTGGAAGGCTCCATGGAAGTCCTTTTGTGTAAGCATGTCAATTACCTTCGTCACAGCCTCTTTCATCTCGTTTGTCTCATAACGACAGCCTCTGAGCTTTGGGAATAACCAAAAGTCACAGGGAGCAAGGTCTGGACTATAGGGAGGCTGAGGAACTGTCTTGATGCCCATCTTGGTCAAATAGTCTGTGACAAGGATGGAGTTGTGGACTGGTGCATTGTCCTGCTGGAAATGCCACTGATCCGATTTGAAGAGTGCTGGCCTCTTCCGGCGGAATCTCTTCCTGAACTCCCTTAAAACCTCAACATAGTAACCCTAACCCTAAGCCTTTGGCCAATCAACTCTGGTATATTGACTTTGTTACTCCTCCCACACCTCTCATCATCCCTCACAGACTCCCTGGCTTCCTTGAATCTCTTATGCCACTCAAAAACTGATGCTCGATTCATGCAAGATGCTCCAAAAGCAGTCTGAAGCATTCCATACATTTCTGTGGCATTTTTTTCCAAGATTAAAACAGAATTTTATCGCATATTGTTCTTCTAAATGTCTTCATGTCCAGATTGCTTTTTTGAAATTTACCAGCTGTGACAATCAGGCTTTAGTAGGGTGTATTCCAATAGCTGCTGTAGCTGTTCATTTGAACCTGAAATCATAAAAATTGGTCAGTTATTTCATAAGACGTATAGTAATAACATAGTGAATTTTCAAGAGTCTGCGACAATTTTAAATGCCTGTACAAAAAAGTCTGGAAACTTATTGAAGGCACAATGTATATCCATTTAACAGTGCGCAAACAAATGATTAATAGTATATAGAATTATTCATGTTAGATAGAAATGCTTGAAACCATTTAACTATGTGCAAATAGAAAAATGAGCTCCAGCTCATTTAAAAATGTTATTTACAAAATGTATTTACAAATCCTATATTTGATATATTGGTATAAAGAGGATTTGGCATTGAATAACCTGTAATGGTTGATATGCCATAAAACCCAACCTAATCTTGGAAAAGATATGAACCCTTTTATTCCTTCTAGCTATGGGTTGAATAATAACACTACTGTCCTTCTATAAAAATAGCTTTGGCATTAAATAACCCCATAAGGTTGATATGCCATTAAACAAAGAAATCAAAAACAAGCATAATTCTCAAAAAAAAAACAGTATTATTTACATATGAATTGTTTACAGTGAACTGATGATGTACTACTTCATGAGCTGGTAGCATGTTGATTATTTAATGGCATATCAACCTTCTTAAGTTATTTAATGCCAAATCCATCCTTTTAGAAGGACAGTAACAGTACTATTTAACCCATAGATGGGAGGATAAGGGGGTTCATACCTTCCCCAAGGGTATTTGTCTGAAAATGAACATAAAGCGCAACTGGAGTTTGAATTCGCAGTCCAGTGCTTTAACCATTACCTCACAGGGACTTACCCCGGTAGCATGTAACTCAGTGTAACCTCTCACATGCTACTTAGCAAGAAGATAGATACTATCAAGTAACTCATAACATGAAACTCCAACAGTCTACTAAGCCATAATTGAATTCCAAGAGAAAATAAAGAAAATTTTTCATCATAGTTTTTTTTAAAAAGTATACTAATAACAGTATAACTTGAGTGTTTTGTGACCTCTGATTCACACCTGGGTGACTGATCAGGTGGTATTCAGTTCAAAGTAGTTATTAATGTAATTCTAAAAAAGTAGGTTGTGGTTGTTAACAATGTCTAACTTACAGAATGTGTTTGCCCAGTCGGCTGGGGCTGTAGAATACACCGACTGCTTCTCTGCAGAGAGGTAAGACCCCCCCAACGAGTGTCCTGGATATGACACTAAACAATCTGATGGTGAGGTTTCAGTAATGTTGGAGCTTTAGGGAATGCAGAGTACCCCTTCATTGCCATCGCTCCCAGGTCCACTCTGGCCCGGAGTGGTAGCACCTGATAGGGCCCTATCAATGGGTTAAATAGAACTAACAGCATACTTATGCTAAACTGAATTGTTTGACTAAACTGAATAGCTTGAAATAGAAATGTTTTTGACAATTAAACTGTACTTACATTTAAACTGCGTGCTTATGCTTAACTGAATTATTTGAAATAGAACTGTTTTTTGACATTAAAACTGTATTTACACTTAACTGAATTGTTACATATAACTGCTTAAATAGTTTGAAATAGAAATGTTTTTGACAATTATACTGTGTACTTATGCTAAACTGAATTGTTTTAAATAGAACAGATTATTTACATAAAAATGGATTTGGCATTAAATAACCTACAAAGGTTGATATGCCATAAAACCGAACAAACCAAACCAAACCAAACCAAACAGTATGTGTATTACCAACCCCCTACATGAGCAGGATGTGACAAATGGTCAATTTTTTAGCAGAGTTTTAAAAGGTTTCTTTCTCTTAGACTGGTTGCCATACCAAGGTTAAAAAGCCTGCATAACTATTTACCTATAGCTAGTATGGTGGCTAATGTGATGGTTGATATGCCTTTTAACAACAAAACTAAATCAAACCATATGCAAGAAGTAGTAATTTACTAAGCTTTTTGCTTAGATGTGGTACAAAGACATTGGTATGGGGCTCACAGTGAGACTCGAACTCACCATATGCAAGAAGTATTTACTTCATCTTTCCACTATTTGATATTGGCCTAATGAGTAGAGTTTACCAATGGTTGAGTCATCAAGTACCATTTTTTGAGTCTTGACTCAAAAAATGTTACTTGCTGCCGACTTCCTTAGCACTCAGCATTATAACGTAAAGATCAAGGGTAAAGTAGAGCAATCCAGGGAAAGGTGTAACACCCTCCCCTATACCTCAGTGTAGTAGGAAGCCTTCGGGTCACCCTTGACTAAGGTTGCTTTTACTTTACATATCATATATATATTCTTCCTTTTACCGCCAGTAAAGTTCTTCTCTTTCATAAATTCCCCTCCCATTTCTTGCTACATTTTTCTCTTTAAATAGATGCATACTTGTTATTATGATTGTCATTTCAAACATTCCTTCCCCTGAAGATGGTCCCAGCTGGGGCCAAAAGTACTTTGGAAAAATATGGCGCCTTCCTGAATTCATTTCATCCAGATGTAAAATGACTCATACAAAGATTTGAAAGGATTTCTAATTAGCAGAAGTGAAGTGTCTGTCTTAGTTAATCAAATATGTTTAAAAGAGAAAGTGCTGCATAGATACACACACACACACACACACACACACATATATATATCACTACAATTCTTTCAAGACAGTTTACTATGCACCTTAATGATTCTAGATCCATAGCCTTACATTTTAAAACCCACTCTATTCCCAAATATAAATTTCAAAAGATTCTTGTTTAAAAGACCACTATATTAGCATACAAAATTAATAAGCTACAACTACAAATCCTAGAAGCCCCACATATAAAAACAAAAAAACTATATTCATTAAAATTAATTTTGAAAATAATGACAATGTTTTGAAATGCCTTTTGTATTTTTTTTAAATATTCTATTTTTCTTGATAATATTCTTTTTCTGTTGATAGCATTCCGTTTTTAAATTTGTTCAATGTCATCAGCATTTCAGTTTTGTCCAACTCTGTGTTTAGGTAATTTTCGAATGTTATAAAAAACCTAAAAAACTCTTTAAAAAAACTCTTTAAAAAAACACTCTTTACACATGCATGCAACCCCTGATGATGGCCTATGAAAGGTCTGAAAGTGTTCGGGACAATTTTGGTAAATTCATCCTCTAATTCCAACCTGAAATCAAGACACTTATCCGGAAACTTGAAAGGATCTTAATAAAATTATATATACAAAATGTGTCTTTATTATTTAATCAAACATGCTTAGATGAAAGACTGCCGCCCAACTATGCACACACACACACACACACACACACACACATATATATATATATATATATATATATCTATAGTCATCCACAGACAGATCTGTTTCGTTCTATCAGAACTCATCAGTGTGGCTAGACAGTAGCTACCCATAGCTGGGATAGAAACCCGGTTTGACTCAAACGCCAAGTCGAACCCTCTAACCATTCAGCCACGAACAGCTATTAGCTGCAAAGTAAATTTTAAATGGTTATGAATCACAATTAATATTGTTTACATACATCTGTTCAACGGCTGCCGAGACCTCAATTTATATATATATATGTATATATATATATATATATATATATATATATATATTTACAGTGAAGCATTATACAGTATTGACCATAAGTAAGTTTATGCTAAACAATTTTATGAAAAAGTTCATTTTCTTCTTAACCAAGTATACCAGGATTTGATTATTTTTAAAGAAACATACAATCAAAACAGATATTATTAGGTATTATTGAGAAGAAGAAATGTTATAATACATTTTTCCTGGACAAAATATCAGTACAAAACCCGGTTTGACTCAAACGCCAAGTCGAACCCTTTAACCATTCAGCCACGAACAGCTATTAGCTGCAAAGTAAATTTTAAACGGTTATGAATCACAATTAATATTGTTTACGTACATCCGTTCAACGGCTGCGGAGACCTCAATTTATATATATATATATATATATATATATATATTTACAGTGAAGCATTATACAGTATTGACCATAAGTAAGTATACCCTAAACAATTTTATGAAAAAGTTCATTTTCTTCTTAACCAAGTATACCAGGATTTGATTATTTTTAAAGAAACATACAATCAAAACAGATATTATTAGGTATTATTGAGAAGAAGAAATGTTTAAATACCTTTTTTCAGGACAAAATATTAGTACAAAATAAAGGATAAACAGCCTCATCTTAAAAATTTGATTCCATCTTTCTAGATGATAACAATAATGTCATATAAGGCTCATTAATACTAGAAAAAAAATCTGGGTTTATTTAGCTATGTACTGACTTTCTACCTTTGATCAGTGTCACTCTATGGGATTATCCCCATTTTATGCCAAGATTTTCTGCTAATGACCACTAGATGGTGTCGGTAAAGCAGTATATAAGAAGGAAGCACAAAAATGTCATCCTCTTTAGCCACAGAATGCCTTAAGACAGGGACATTTTTGTCCCTAGCTAACCTTGTGTCAGGTTAAACATGATACTACAAAATGGTACACTACATGCAATGCCCTAAGCTTACTTGCATATTTAATAATGAGAAATACTTTACAGATATGTAGATTTCTCATAAACTTTCATATATTATAGCAACTTAGTATTTGCCAATGACCTGGGAAACTGGGGTTCAATTTCAGGTCAAGTCATACCAAAGACTAAAAAAATGGTACTTGATGCCTTCTTGCTTAACACTCAGCATTATAAGGTAGGGATCAAGGGTAAAGTGGAGCAATCCAGGGAAAGGAGTCTCACTCTCCACTACACCTCAGTGTACTAGCTATTGAAAAGGGAGCCCTCGACTATAGTTGCCAATTTTACTTTACTTTTTTTTACATATACACACAATGTTCTGAGTAAGACATAAAACAGCATCTGATAGTGAGGCTTCAGTCTTGGAGTTTGGGTAATGTGGAATATCCCTTCATTACCATTACTCCCAGGTTCACCCCAACATGGAGTGATAGTACCTGTTAGGGTCCCATCTATGGGTCAAGTAGAACTATTCAATCTTTTACTAGGGACTTTTATCGATATTCAATAGAATTATTAGTGTTAAATAGCAATACTTGAAACCATTTAACTGTGTGCAAACAAATGACTAGAATTAAATTAGATAGTAATTCTTGATAAATAGAATTACTAATGTTAAAAAGCAATACTTGAAGCCATTTAACTGAGTTCAAATAGAACAATTAGCCATGCTTGAAACCATTTAACTGTGTGCAAACAATAAATAGCAATACTTGAAGCCATTTAACTGTGTGTAAACAAATGAGCATTAACCAGGAGAAGGATTAAAAAATTTTAAGAACATGTTCTCTCGCTAATGATCTCATTGAAAACAGGTTTTCTCACTTCTGGATCAGATCCAACCTTGGATGAGTTCCACTCTTGGATCAGTTCCAATCCCAGATGAGTTCCAATTCTGGATCAATTTCAATCCCAGATGAGTTCTACTTCTGGATCAGTTCCAATCTCGGATGAGTGGAACTTATCCAAGATTGGAACTGATCCAGGAGGGGAACTCATGAATTCCCCTCCTGGAGCTTTGGAGACTATTGAGTCACTACATTGTCGCCATTACTCACAGTGAAATGTGCACAGGCTTATCCAAGGTATGAATTCAGGTGGCTAATTCTATTTCCTATAGTGATAACCATGTGCATACCATAAAATTAGCCAGCAAATTATTAGTATTTGATTAGAATACTTGAAACCATATAACTGTATGCAAATTATTTGTCTTAAGAATAGTTATTTGAAGCTGTAATTGTTTACAAATAATTATCATCATCAAATAATTACTTGCAATCATGTAATTGCTTATAATCTTTAAACAGATCTATTTGACCCATAGATTAGACTCTATCAGATACTTCTTTGAATACACTTTATCTTCTGCAGGGAAGTAAGATCTTCCCAGCAAAAAAAAACAGTGTCATAAATCTGAGACTAAACTGCCTTTGGTAGTGAGGCTTTGGTTCTGGAGAACTGGGGAGTGCAGAGTACCCTTTCATGGCCACTACTTCCAGGTCCACTCTAACTCAGAGCAGTTATACATGTTAGTGTCCCATCAATGGGTCAAGCGGATCTCTTTGCAAATTATTTGTTAGATAGAAATACTTGACATCATATAACTGTATGCAAAAAACTCTTAAGAAACTAGTGAAAAAAGGAAAATACAGATGTACAATGCACATAATTTTTTAACCTCTTAGCTTAAAATAACCCCAGATTGGTTGATGTGCAATTAAAATCAGTCAATGAATCAATCTACAAAAATGGGACCTAGTTTTACTGCTCTCCACGACTGATAACTTCATCCTCCTAGAACTGGGAGCTCCATACTCCTGGCCTTGAGCTAAACTAAACTAAGCTTAGTAAATGAGAACAGTTAGTCAAAACTGGAGTTTGTAAATGTTTTCAGCTAAATTGTTGTCTGCAAATGATTGAAATTCTTGAAAATAATTATTTTTCATCTTGTATTATTGAAATCTGAATAACAGCCAATCTTTACTTCTGAACCTAAGACTTAATGGGCAGTATTGATTCCTTTTAAGCACAGACTACTACTTTCTATTGAGATAATGTAGAGATTGTCTTCTTTTGATATCTGACATAGTCGTAGTAGTAATAGTAGTAGTAGTGTCAAGAATTTCTCTCAATGTTAGTTCTTCCTCAGAATTATTTTGATTTGGCTCTATTTTATATATATATATATATATATATATATATACATATACATATTCATACATATATATATATATTTGATGGTGGTGGTGGTGGTGGTGGTGGAGGTGGAGGTAGTATTAGTAGCAGAAGTAGTAGCAGTAGTATCAAGAATTTATCTCAATATTAGTTCTTTCTCAGGATTGTTTTGACTAAGTTCTAATATATATATGTATATATATATATATATATATATATACATATAGAAAGAAAGAGAGAGAGAGAGAGAGAGAGAGAGAGACGTATATATATATATATATATATATGTATACACATATCTGAGAATTTTCTTTTTAAAAATTTATGACTTTTCATTACAACTAAGGGAACTTTGATAATGATAATCAAGGAAAATAACCACTTCCTATGTGTGTCTAAGCCATTGAAATTTCATTAAAATTTGCGGCAATAACAAAATATGGTTTAGTTTTTATACTTTTCTTTTATTTTATACACAGATATGCCAATGTCTATCATAATGCTGTTTTTGGGGATCTTTGGAGGATTACAATATCTGAAAGTATTGCTTGACTGTCATGATCAGTTTGTAAGATGAAGTTTCAAAGTATCTTAAACTATTATTCTCTATAGCACTTTCTGGTTTCTGCTTAAGTAACAAAGATTCATAAATTTTAAGTCATAACTATTCCATTGTAGTGCTATGACTATACAATCATCCTTACCACCAGTGGATCTTGTGAAAATTCAATGTTTTGATTATTATGTACAAATAATATGATACAAAATTTACTGTGCTTATTGCTTACTTTGGTCTGCTCTTTTATCTATCTCCTTTTTTTATCTCTTAGTTATTCCTTGCATTACTCTTTCCATAGACTTCTGTGTCTGTCTAAATTTTCTTTTTAGTGATTTTTTAAACATTTTTTCTAGTAGTGTATCCTCTACACTTTTTGTTTTTAATAATTTCTCTCCTATCCCTTATCTATGTTGAACTTTTTGCATTGATCTTTATATCACTCTTAGTTTCTGTACTTGTCTTCTGTAAAGCTCACCTAATGTTCACCCCAGCTTGGTGATATTAAGGTGCTCACCTAGTCCCAGAGAGCCTCCACAACCCCTGGGCTGAGTTTATTGCTTGGCTCTAGAAACACTCTAAGAGTGTTGGTTGCTTGTGTTTTACGGCATATCAACCCAATGATTATTTAATGCCAAATCCTGTTTATACTTATATACTAAATATATATGATTTTCAAATAAATAGTTTGTCGGTAACATTTTTAGATGAGTGTTATGATGTTAATTTGGGGTTTGTAAAGACAAACACTAAATAACATGTAACAATAAAAAGGGTTTATTAGGCTGGTAATAACAAGGTACAAAAGTCGCGTGAGTAGTAAGACTAGCTCAGCATACTGCTCTATGTCAATTGATAGGCTTTTACTTAAAGCCTTCATTCATCAATTCCATGAGCAGAACAGTTCACTTTCAAGAGGGGTGGAAGGTTTCCAACACAACAATGAACCAGAGCTCATTTGTTTGCACATAGTTAAATGGTTTCAAGTATTGCTTTCTAACACTAATAGTTTTATTTGCACACAGCTAAAGGGTTTCAAGTATTGCTATTTAACACTAGTAATTATATACAACATTATTCATTTGTTTGCACACAGTTAAATAGTTCTAAGTATTGCTATGTAATACTAATAAGTAAAGTAAAGTTGGCAACCATAATCGAAGGTGACCCGAAGACTCCCTTTTCAATAGCTACTACACCGAGGTGTTGGGGAGGGCATACTAATAATTCAATTTAATATCCGTCATTTGTTTGCTCACAATCAAAATAGTTCTATTTGACCCATAGATGGGACTCTAACAGGCACTACTACTCCAGGTCAGAGTAGATCTGGGAGTAATAACAATGAAGGAATACCTTGCATTCCCCAAAGCTCCAGTACTGGAGGCTCACCATCAGATGATTTAGTGTTATATCCATGGCATTCATTGGGCAGTGGGGGTGGGGTATTACCTCTCTGCAGAGATCTGATCAGCTCCATCCAACAGGACTGTTACTAAATGTCATTTGACCTATCTTTCTATGGTTTTAGGAAGCTTGTATATGGTAATGGTTATTGTCATAAGAAAATGGACTCTGTGAACCAAGCTGGACAGCAATGTAAGTGAGTTCAAACTCCAGTCAAGCTACTGTATTCACTTTTGGACTAATATCCTTGGGAAAGAAATGAACTATTTTATCCTCCAAGCTATGTGTTACATAGTGTCGAATTTATGAAGTTGCTCACACAAGTACTCAGTTATGAAGCAAACAGAGTTGCCAAAGAGGAATACCACTTGAGGAGAGGGAAGACTATTTATCGAGCATCTGATTGTGTAGATACAGGCACGTCATTGCATGGGCTCTGGCATCTGATTGTGCACATACGGGCACATCATTGCATGGACATTATAGCGGCAAGTGCTATTATTATTCTATACATAGTACCACTACTGTCCCTCTTCAAAAATGGCATTGAAATTAAATAACTTGCATAAGTTGTTATGCCATTAAACCAAGAAACCAAACCAAGTTGAGATGAGGAAGGAAGTCCCTATGGCATAGTACCTTATGTGTTGTACTGTGACACACTAGTATGTGAGTTCAAACTTCGGTCGTACTAATATGTTCATTTTTTGACAAATACCCTTGGGAAAGAAATGTACTCTCTTATACCCAAGCTATGGGTTAAATAGTACCTACTGCTGTTCTTTTATAAGGATGACTTTGGCATTAAATAACCCATGAAGGGTGATATGCCATTAAACCAAGAAACCAAACTACCAATGAGCCAAGTCCAAATCTTATACTTGGCTGTTTGCATTTCACTTCAGCCAAATGCCCATGGGAAAAACATAAATTCTTTTGCCCCTAAATGTAGAATAGACTGGGTTCTATAGCTTTGATAAGGCAAGAAGAAGAAAAAAGAAGAATCTGAGGTACAGTTGTGTATTATTCTTTTGATATTATTGTTATATACTATGCATATATATATACAAATATAAACATAAGCAGAAACATAATCAAAGATAATGACGAACTTCAATGAACGAACAAATACTCTTCTTTACAAAAATATGTATCTCTCATACTTTATTCTCGAAAGGGTTGATGTTTCTGTTGTGTGTAAGAGATGAGTGGAGACAGGGGCAGACTGCTATATTGACCCAACTTCTTCTCTTGACCATAGCAGCACTTCTTCCGCACCTTGCTTTGTGTTGCTCAACCGGGGGTCGCTGAGGGCCACAGCCCTCAGTCTGCAAGCTGACCCTCACTCTGGCCTTCCTGTCTCCCACTAATTCAACTGCCGCTGCCACCTGCCTATATTCTTTCATAACGCCCACTTGCTTCCACTTCTTCTTCTGCTTATTTACACAGGTGCATCTCTGATTGACAGCTTAGTCAAGGGTCAATATACAACATCATCTCATCCAAAAAGTGTGGCTGGTACTACACAAGTCTTCACCATTATAAACAAATCACGTCTGTATATAGCCCAGCTGTCTGGGGCTGTAGAATACACCAACTGAATCTCTGCAGAGCAATAAGACCCCCCCCAATAAGTGTCCTGGATATAACACTAAACAATCTGATAGTAAGGTGCCAGCCTTGAATATTCGGGAAATGCAGAGTACCCCTTCATTGTCATTGCTCCCTGGTCCATTCTGACCTGGAGTGGTAGCATCTGATAGGCTCCTATCTATGGGTCAAATAGAACAAACTGTGTGCAAACAAATGACTGCTATTAAATTGTGACTCTTATAGGAGAATACTTGAAACTATTTAACTGTATACAAAGAAGAGCTCGGGCTTGTTTAAAAATGTTATCTTAAAAATGTGTTTTCATATCATATATGTATTTAATACATATGTATAAACAGGATTTAGAATTAAATAATTTACAGTGGTTGATATGCCATAAAACTAAACCAATCCAAACCACCTGTGTAGACAGTTAAGTAGTTCATATCTTTAACGGAACTGTTAGACACTCATATGCTTTGTGTAATGGAAGAGTTATTATGCGATAATTCATCTGTTTTATTTGTTGAATCTTTCTCTAATTTTATCATCTTCCTAATATTATAATGTTAATGTCATTAAAGTTCTCTTAAGTCTTATTTTATCTAAAATGAGGTCATTTGATCTCAAAGTAGAACGACCCTATTCAACAGGTGGTGCTTTATCTTAGATATCAATATATGCTGCTCAGAATAACCATGTTAAGAATGAAATAATAATAATTTCTTTGGTAATTTGATTTTACCTAAAGCCCAGATGTACAATAGACAAGTGAGAAAATCTATAAGAGAACTTATACCTATGAGTTCATTTATGTAGGTGTGTGTGTATATATATATATATATATATATATATATATATATATATGTATATATATATATATATATATTGTAACAGTGTTGGTTGTCACTATCTCACTTTGCAGGTTTGTGGCAAACTAAATGTGATATAATTTGGAGAATGCTCAATATCTGTGAAAAAGTTATTATATAATAATAATAAGTAAATATGTTTTAGTTTTTATATATATTTAATAGCATGGAAGCTTGTCTGTGACTTCTGGTTTCATGACGTTTAATAAACGACAATCATCAGGCAGAGAATGAAAGATAATGAAGAAATCAAAAAAAATCGATAGATTCGATCTTTTTGTTGTGACTTTTTATGATTTGTAGATCAGCACTACACACTCCAACAAACAATGCAACAGTAGGGATAAAGAAACATGCCCCCTACTTGGAATCTGCCTATAGAAAAAAATAGTGTACAGAGCCACTGTAAAAACCAACAGCTCAGTCAAGCAATATAAAAGCTTTTGAAAGTTTATGGTATAAAGTTTATGGTATAAACTTTCAAAAACTTTCAAAACTCTTTTAAAAAATACAAACACACCTTACACAAGCAAGCAAGTCCTGATGATGGCCTATGAAGGGTCTGAAAGTGCTCGGGACAATTTTGGGAAATTCATCTACCAATTCCAACCTGAAACTAAGACACTTATCAGAAAACTTGAAAGGATCTTAAATAAATTATATAGACAAAATTTGTCTTTATAATTTAATGAAACATTTATATATATATATATACTTGAATAGGTTTCTTTCTTTTGCTTCACTTTGTTGTCAAGTGAATATATATATATATATATATATATATATATATAAACACTCACACACACACACACACATATATGAATGGATTTTCTTCTTTTGCTTCACTATGTTGCCAGGTGTATAAATTTTAAAATATATATATATATATATATATATATATATATATATATATATGTGTGTGTGTGTGTGTGTGTGTGTGTGTGTGTATATATATATATATATATCTATATATATATATATATATACATATCAGAAAGTAATGGCAGGAGTGAGTTTTAAAGATATATATATATATATATATATATATATATATATGCGTGTGTGTGTGTGTGTGTGTGTATATATATATATATATGTGTGTGTATATATATATATATATATATATATATATATATATATATATATATGTGTGTGTGTATGTGTGTGTGTGTATGTGTATATATATATATATATATATATATATATCTTTAAAACCTGGGAAAGTGTGGTGTAACTCTTCATTACTGACTCCTGCCATTACTTTCTGATATATATATATATATATATAACACTCACACACACACACACACACACACACACACACACACACACACATATATATATATATATATATAAACACACACACACACACACACACACACATATGAATGGATTTTCTTCTTTTGCTTCACTATGTTGACAGGTGTATAAATATTATAATATATATATATATATATATATATATACACACACACACACACACATATATATAAATATATATTTAAAACCCGGGAAAGTGTCGTGTAACTCTTCATTACTCACTCCTGCCATTACTTTCTGATCCTCTTTTGAGTGGTAGTACCTGTCATTGAATACTGAAAAACTATTTTTAGAGGCCAATAACAAAAATATTTCTTCAAGATCCAATGACATAAAGAGAAAACATTCAAAAACTTGTTTACATTTAAAAAAATACCGTGATACAATAAAATCAATGGAATACTACAAATAAACCACATAGTCTAGACCTTGATGTAGCCTACCATGTTTATTTGGATATTCCAAAGATTAAAAGTCTACTGCTAATACACTATAGAATTTTACGTAACTTTGTTTATTATTTATAATATTTGTACATATTATATACACAGGTGATATAAATAGTAAATAATGTTAAGTAAAAAATTCATCATCTTAATGAATGGTAGTTGTTTAGGTATAGGCTATGTGGAGATACTTTGGATTGAAGTTATGGCAAAGTTAGCCCTAGAAAGAAGGTATGTTTTGATGTTTTTCTCTGGTTTCGTGCCTTTTCATGACATAGCATGTATGTATTTACTCATTTCAACCACAACGGGCAGGATGTGTGTTGGGGCCTTGTTCAAGGCTGGAAATAAAGACACAAGAAAGGAATTGAGTTAAACAAATACATAAACAAAGAACATTAATATAACATATACATATGAGAGGGTTACCAGTAAGACTGTTTCGGTCCAACTACCAGGACTGTTTGCTGGAATATTGCCTTTAGCCTAAAAGCAGTACCTGCTGCTATTTATAGCTGGGAGAGCTCATGCGTGTGTGGGTAAATTACCATAACAATGTGATGTAAGGCCAATTTTTCTATAGAGTGGTGCTGGTCTGAATTTACAATTTTCCTTCTCTTTTACTGGTTACCTAAACAAGCCTAAAGAGCCCAGTCTGCCCTACTTTTTGCTCACTTTGTTGGCAGGTGTATATATATAAGTTTCCTTCTTTTGCTTCTCTTTGTTGACTGATATATATATTTTATGCAGTTGTAAACCTGAAGAGGAATGAGCTCTGCCAGGCTAATCTAGCTCAAGACATGCTATATGAGTAGCACCCCATGACTAAACCAGTTTATGAGACCAGTGAGAGATATACATCTTACTAAGGGTTCAGATTTCTTACAAACAAAACAACACAGTTTTAAAGGTTATTAGATAACCTACAATAGTTGATATGCCATAAAAAACCCAACCAACCAACCAACCAACCTTGACATTGATGCATGAGAAAGTTCATTCTCTTACTAACATTAAAATCCCATGCAAATACTACAATCATTGGTGTGTACAACACTATTTTTCCAGATTTTTCAGCCCAAAAGTTAATAGTGCATATTATACATGAGAACTGTATAATTAATTTTTTTCCAGCCACATGACTCATGATATTCAGAAATGGATGATCAAAAGTAATTTATATCTATAGTCCAAACTAATGCATTTTACTCCATCACAGAAAAATGTCTACGAGAATGAGTTTTTATTTAAAACTTAGTTTCTCCTTTCGTGGATTTATTTTTTCTGCAAACTTGTATTTTGTGTGAATATGTCCATGTCTTTTCTCTAAATGCTGTGTAAATTTTGTGTTTTAATGCATAATGTACACTACATAAATTCTTGTTTTTAGTAAGCCCAGTTGCCTGGGACTGTAGAATATATCGATTGCATCTCTGCTGAAGGTTAAGACCCCCCGCATCAACGAGTGTCCTGATTATGACACTAATGGTGAAGCTCCAGTCTTGGTGCTTTGGGGAATGTGGAGAACCCTTTCATTGCCATCACTTCCAGGTCCACTCTGACCCAGAGTGGTTGCACCAGATAGTGTTCTATCTATATGTCAAATTGAATTGTTTGACATTTAAACTGAGTGCAAACAAATGATTCATACTAAATTGAATTGTTTGAAATAGAAATGCTTGATCATTTATGTTGCGTTCTGGTTAGTGAACACTTGTAATATTAAATAAAGGACAAATCACGATATGAGAGGAAATAGAAATATATTCTCAGGAAAAAGTATATACAATAGAGAGACTATTAGTAGACAAGAACATAGGATTAGTGAATACAGAATAAAGATATAGTCCAACGATAGTATTGGCTTCCGTTATTACGGTAGCAAGTAAGGTGATCTAGTGCGATCTCCAGTCTTCAACACCCTAATACAATTCCTATAAGAAGCTGCGGTATTTGTTGCATGCCCCACTGTTACGTGGGGTAGAAAATAGGAAAAATATATTTTTTATGTACATTACAAGGTGTGTTTCATTCGCCCGTATTATTCCAAGACAAAGAATAAAATTGGGAAAGAGAGGCGCCAAACATACCCTCTCTAATCACGCATGATTTGCTCGGTAGTTCAAGAGGCTAAAGGGGGAAGAGAAAAGAAAAAATACAACAAGAAATGGAATTACAAGTCAACCCCTTTCCACTATTTACCCATCCCAGCTAGCCTTGAACTCTTGGAGTGAACTTTGGGTGACCTTATCAATGTGTTCGGCTCTAAGAGTCAAGGAAGGACCCTTCTGGTTTTTGTCTGGCAAAGTGACTATAGTAGTAGTGGTTTTGACTTCGAGGCGTCCACACTCATCCAAGAGCTCTGTTTCAACACACTTGAAATGTGACTAAGAAAAAGACAGCAGAAAACTAACTCCTTGTGGCAAGCTTCTTCGAGAAAAAGGAAAGAAAAAAAAAAAGAGAACAAAAGAGAAAAAGAACGAAAAAAAAAGAGATTATTAACAAGTCCTAAACCCTCAGTGAGTTTCGTATTTCTTTTGCCTCTATGTGTCTATCGTGCAAATCTGTTTGAGTTGAGATTCGTCTCGGACTTCATATATACATAGTAACGTTAGTTCCCCCTCTTTTGTTCTTAAAGCCTTTTTTTTTATTCTTATTTTTCCCTAATTAAGTTGTTAATGTTATAATAAATTTGTTGTTAAATCTTCAAATTGTGTTGTGTTGGTTTTGTGAGTGCTTGTCGCTTATTCTGCTGTGATTTACCGAGAGTCTTCAATTGGAGAAATTCCCTTCCCATAGTTCCCCCTTTTTTTTTATCGAACCTTGGGACATTCTCGCAATTTTATATATTTTTTTTTATTATTCTCGTTACGTCCCTGTCGTCACAGTCCCAGTGAAAGCCGGTTTGTAACACCACCTAGCGAGCAAATGTGGCTCAAGGCCTATTTTTTAGGTGGGCCCGGGTGTAGGGCTGTAGCCCACACGCGCATGGCATTTCCCAAAAATGCCTACGGCCCCGTCGGCATTCCCCTTATTAGGGGTGCCTCAGGTGCCGGGTGATGACCCCCCCCAGGGGATAATAGCCTGGGGGAAAGGCCCCCTGAGGCTGGAGGAAAAATCCAGCTACCAAGACACACTCGGCCAGATCCGCACCGCAGCTAGCACAGCCAGCCGAAGTGCGACCCAACAACTGAATGCAGCTCCTATAAGAAGCCGCTCTTCACCTTCTAGTCTGCCCTGCTATATACGGCAGATGGACTAGTTCATGGTGTGGAAAAAGGTGGGTGATACCCAACAATTTAATAAATGACTATTTAATTTCAAGTGATACATAACAATATTTGGAACCATTTAACTGTGTGCAAACAAATGAGAAATGATTAATAAAATAATTAGTGTTAAATAGCAGTACTTGTAACCTCTTCACTGTGGACAAACAAATGATTGATATTGAATAGAATTACAAGTATTAGATAGCAATAATTGATACCATTTAACTGTATAGAAACAATAGCAAAACTAGTGTGAAAACAAATTAGCTCGAACTTATTAAAAAATAAAATTACTGACAAACTAATCAATTACATATCATGTATATCTATTTAAATGTGTGCAAATAAATGACTGATATTAAATAATTACTGTAACATAGCAATACTTGAAACCATTTAACTGTGTACAAACAAATGATTGATAATAGATATAATTATTTGTATTAGATAGCAATACTTGAAACCATTTAACAGTGTGAAAAAAATGGGCTCAAGCTCATTTAAAAATGTTATCAATAAAATGTTAAAAAAGTCACAAGAATATTTTTTATCCAGAATTTTGTAGTTCAAAGTAGTTTAACTGTGTGTAAAAAAAATGAGCTCTGGCTCATTTAAAAATGTTATCAACAAAATATGTTTACAAAAGTCTGCATATTGTACACAAGAATATTTTTTACCCAGAATTTTGTTGTCCAAAGTGGTTTAACTGTGTAAAAAAATGAGGCAGGCATGAGTGTATGTTATACACAAATAATTATGGTACATTTACGAAGGAAGATAAATTTCCATCCTTTTTCTGGGCTAGTTAAAATGTTTACACTTTTTCTTATTCATAAAATGCTGATATTGTATCACAATCAGTCATGGTGTGTCGAAACAAGATGTCTACTGAAATTGTTTAATGGAGGTGTGCTTCGTGGAATAGTTTCCATAAGAGGAAATAGAGTCAGTAACCTGAGTTTAAATCCTGGATAAGGCTGTTTACATTTCATTTTGTGCTAATACCCTTGGGAAAGGCATGAATCCATCAGTTCTCTCCATAGCTATGGGTAAATAGAGTTTGATAGTGAATGATACCAAATTATTTTCATTTTGATTGCATTATGTTTGACTAGAAATAAAAAAAAATCATGGTTTCTTTGTTTTATGAAGAAAATTAACTTTTTATCAAAAAAGTATGAGAGGAGTACTTATTTATGGGGAGTTTTTATTCATATGATATTTTACTTTGTCAACTGTGTCTGTAGAATATGCCAATTGCACCTCTGTAGAGGTAAGACCCAACCCCCAACAATTGACTTAGATATGATACTAAACCCTCTGATGATAAGGCTCCAGGCCTGGAGCTTTGGGGATTTTGAAGTACTCTTTCATGCTCATTATTCCCAGGTCCTCTCTGAGCTGGAGTTGTTATACCTGTTAGAGTCCAATCTATGGGTCAATTAGAACTGTTTAACTATTTAGTTAGATAGGAGGAAAAAGACACAGTGAAAAATTTTCCCAGGCTAGAACATTTATGGAGAAGCCATGTGTGACCTTGACAGGTTTTTTTGATGTCATATGTTTTTCTTGTTATTTCTGACAAAGATGTCTGCTGAATATATTTCGGTTTTGTGAAAAGTAACCAAGAATGAAATGATAAAAAAATCAAGACATGGGTAATAAACTTTGACCCCGACTTTAAACAATAGGAAATTGAGTTATTTGGTTTTAGATGTTGGTTGGTTGTTTGAGTTTTATGGCATTTTATGGCATTTTGTAGGTTATTTAACACCAAATCCATTTTTATGAAAATAGTTCTATTTCAAACAATTCAGTTTAGGATAAATACACAGTTTAAATGTAAGTACAGTTTAACTGTGAAAAACATTTCTATTTCAAGCTATTCAGTTTTGTCAAACAGTTCTAATTTAGCTAATTCAGTTTAGTATAAGTACAGATTTTGTTTACATACAGTTAAATGTCAAAACAGTTCTATATCAAACAAATCAATTTAGTGTAAGTACAGTTTCAATGTCAAAAACAGTTCCATTTCAAATAATTCAGTTTAGCATAAGCACGCAGTTTAAATGTAAAGTAAAGTTAGCGACCATAGTCGAGGGTGACCCGAAGGCTCCCTTTTCGATAGCTACTACACCAAGGTGTAGGGGAGGGCGCTACTCCATTCCCTGGATTGCTCCACTTTACCCTTGAACCGTACCTTATAATGCTGAGTGTTAAGCAAGGTGGTATCAAGTTCCATTTTTAAAGTCTTTGGTATGACTCGACCTGGGATTGAACCCAGGTCTCCCGGGCCATTGGCGAACACTCTAACCGCTGGGGCCACATTTTTTTCCAAAATGTAAGTACAGTTTAATTATCAAAAACATTTCTATTTCAAGCTATTCAGTTTAGTCAAATAATTCAGTTTAGCATAAGTATGCCATTAGTTCTATTTAACCCATAGATAGAGCCCTATCAGGTGCTACCACACTGGGCCAGAGTGTATCTGGGAACAATGGCAATAAAGAGGTGCAAAGCCCCATCATCACTGGAACCTCACCATCAGATTGTTTAGTGTCATATCCAGGACACTTGTTGTGGGAGGTGGTCTTACACCTCTGCAGAAAAGCTGTCGGTGTATTCTATTGCCCCAGCCGACTGGGCAATTGGTTTCTGAACAGTTTAATGTGTGGACAGAGAATTACACATATAAGCAGTCATTTTTATCTGGCCAGGGACCGGTGGCAGATGAAAAGCCAAGAAGAAGGCAGACCAGCACACACACACAAAAGGCATACCTCTGCAAAAGATCCTCACTTTCACTGATTTTCTGATTGAATTTTGCTGACACATTAGATCAGATTCCAGATCACTGTCTTCTATTCTTTTGTGTAATTGATTGCCAATATATATTTGACTGTGGATTCTATTTATTCATTTTTATTAAATTGTCTATACATAACTAAGAGTGGCATTTTTATTTCATTGTTAAAGCTCAACTAATTCCATTCAGAGAAGTTATCACAAGAAAACATACCATGGCTTACTAACTCAGAAGGAAAGGCATCTTTCTTGGTCTGTAAGAATCACCATAGTTCTGAAGAGCTAGACTAGATGATAGATGATTGAAACTAGTGCCAAACCCTGAGAGTTTCAAATTGTTACACCCATCCATTCTAGCAGCTGTATGGAGATTGGAATGTTAGAACAAACAAGGTCCGAATTGAATGATACATGTTGACAGAAATAAAGGGATCTAGAAAATATATGCAGAGTGATGGGGTTGTAATATTAGTACCTTGACAACCAGAATTCCTGACCCCGAGTGTTATAGTAACCTCTATTGCCCTAAGGAAAAACTTAGCATAGCACCCCAATGACAAAAGAGGTTATAGGAAAGGAGATGAGCACTACCAAGTAACCCCTATTGCCCTAAGAGATACCTGAAAGGAAGTAGCATTACACCCCAATGACCAAAGAGGTTATAGGAAAGAAGATGAGCACTACCAAGTAACCCCTATTGCCCTAAGAGATGCCTGAAAGGAAATACTTATCATAGCACTCCAATGACCAAAGAGGTTATAGGAAAGAAGATG
The DNA here is from genome assembly GCA_963585895.1 of Sepioteuthis lessoniana. Taxonomy (NCBI): domain Eukaryota; kingdom Metazoa; phylum Mollusca; class Cephalopoda; order Myopsida; family Loliginidae; genus Sepioteuthis; species Sepioteuthis lessoniana. The sequence goes on from CAUZXS010003576.1 coordinate 219,849, forward strand.
AGCACTACCAAGTAACCCCTATTGCCCTAAGAGATACCTGAAAGGAAGTAGCATTGCACCCCAATGACAAAAGAGGTTATAGGAAACAAGATGAGCTCTACCAAGTAACCTCTATTTCCCTAAGAGATCTCATAAGCACAGATACTCATCCTAGCTTCCTAACTACTTAAAGGGTTATTAGTTTTCATCCATTATTTTCTTATTTACAAGGAACAATTCATTATCATCATCATGTCGTGCTGGTAGCACGGATATCCCTGACCCTCTCTCGCCACTTTTCCCAATCGTTCATCGCCTCAGGCAGGTCTTCTGGACAACATCCCATATTCTTACATAGTTGCTGAATGTATGTTCGCGCTGGTTGTCCTGCTTTTGCACGGCCATGTGTGGGGGTCCATAAGAGTACATCACTTATGAGTTCATCCCTGCTTCTCCAGCAGTGTCCTGCATGTCTGGTTCGTCTAACTTGAATAGTTTTCGTGATAGGAGGCAGGTGGCTGTACAGTTGGTGTCTTGTTGGGTGTTGCCGCCAGGACTTGTTCAATATTGCTCGCAGCATTCTTTGTATCATGACTATTTTTCATAATGTTACAATTTAATACAAACATCTCACATTAGAGAATTCAACATTTAGCAAACAGTTCATTGTTGTAACATATTGTTTTTTTTTACGTGTATAATAACTTCTGGTAATTAGATGTGCATTGTTTATGTTCATCTTTTTGTGATTCTGAATTTAATGTTCTGTTTCTTCTTTCTAATAATATGTATCTGTTTCTGACAGATTGCACATTAATTTGCTTAAAACTATTGTTCTTATTTTGATTGTTATATTCTAGGAGGAGGCAAAATTTTTGCAATATTTAGGTATGTGCTTGTTCGCAGTCTGTACATCATGTGACCAAAACAGTTCAAGCCATGGATGGTATCCTATGTGGTTGATAGTATTATGGTAGTTGATGCACTTGACACATTGTGCATTGTTTCTCTCTGTGTAGGATTTGAAAACTGCACCACTGAATGTACAATGTAGTCTTATACAAAAAACTTATTATAAAACTTACGGGTTGAAACTAGGCCATAAGCTGCGGAAGCAACTGAAAACATTAATTGTGCAAAAGATGAAGGTACAGTACAGTAACCAGATGGTTACTGTACTGATCAAATGATCAAAATCAGGTAGGCCAAAAACTGCGGATTCTGAGGCAATGCTCCAAACCATAAAGGCAAATTCAGTCAGTAGCAGTCAGAGAGTATCAGGCAAGCTTGGCATATCATAGTCTGGTGTGGTTCATCACCTTTATGACCTCAGCAAGAGCATCCAGAGCTGCTGAATTGTGCCTCACATTAGCAAAATGTTGCAAAACTTTTGACTCACTCTAATATAAAAAGTTAGTGACCATAGTCTAGAGCAACCTGAAGGCTCCCTTTTCAGTAGCTACTACACCAAGATGTAGGGAGGGCGCTACTCCTTTCTCTGGATAGCTAAAAAAAATGGTGCTTGATGCCTCCTTGCTTTACACTTAGCATTACAAGTTATGGATCAAGGGTAAATGGAACAATCAAGGGAAAGGAGTAGTGCTCTCCCCTACACTTCAGTGTAGTAGCAATTGAAAAGGAAGCCTTTGAGTCACCCTTGACAAGGGTTGACCAACTTACAACTAAGATATATATATATATATATATATATATATATTAGTTGATTCTGTGAATGATTCTATTGATAACAAATATCACCCCTCTAACATTATATTCAAAGATTCAAAAATGATACTATTCTTTTGATGGAACCTAGTATATACTGACTGACTGTATCCCCTGCAGAAGGGTAAGAACCCCTTCCCCTAAAAAGGTGTCTAAATTGTATCTGATATGGAGGCTCCAGTTCTGGAGGTTTGGGGAGTGTGGCGTACCCCTTCATTATGTTGGATTGCTTTGACATGCCACATAAGTTGTGTGGCTGGCATAACTGGATGTACATCTATTTCCTATTTGATTGGTTTAGCATGGCTCTCAAGGCTGACTTTAAACTATGATGTAATATTTCTGCCAAGCCATTTGATTAAGAGTGATATGGGGTCATGCAAATTTGCTTGCTCACCAAAAGTTTTGTCAATTTGCTGAATAAATTTGATTTGAACTAAGAGAGAAACTGAATCTTTTATAATACCAGCACAAAACAATGTCATACAGACCAATTATATCGAAGCAAAAGTTGATAATACTATTTACCAACTCCTCCGCTTGGGCAGGATATGACACAAGGTCAGTTTTTAAGCGGAGTTAAACAGGTTTTGAATTCAGAGTCTTCCTTCTCCTAGACTAGTTGCCTAACCAAGGCTGAAGAACCTAGTCTGTCCTACTATTTACCCATAGCTGGAGGGAGAATAATTGGATTCATACCTTCCCCAAGGATATTAGTGCTATGTGAAATGCAATCAGCCTCGTCCAGGATTTGAACTCATGTCGTCGTGTCCATTTCCTACGACAATAATGACTATACCACGGGCAAAAGTTGATAATACACCACAAAATAGTAAGTGTTGGTTATGTGGAAACGGAGATGAAATGGTTAATCACATAATAAGGGAATGCAGCAAACTTGCACAAAAGAAGAGCCAAAGTAAACATGACTGGGTGGAAAAATTGATCCAATGGCAATTGTGCAAGAGATCAAAATTAGACCATATTATTAAATGATATACATACACAAACCAGAATCTGTTCTAGAACATAAGATGCTTAAATGCTCTGAGATTTTGAGATGCAAATGGATCACCGAATCCCAGCCAGAAGGCCAAACGTAGTGTTAAGTAACAAAAAGAGAAACATGGTGTGATACACAACAACTATGGAAGGCAGAAATTACTGGGGATATGGTTACAAGACTCAGCATTCCTATCCAAGGTCGCGGTTAATCACCTGAAGAAGGCCAGAGATGAAATTTGACCGAAACGTAGTGAAAAGAAACAAAAAAAAAAATACCAAGATGAGGACAAAAAGTCCGCAATAAATAAAAAATTAATTCTCAGATTAAGGAGCCTCATCTCAAAAGGATTCTCAATAAAGACAAAAAGAGAAGACTTTTTCATTAAGTAGATTTTACCATTTCAGTGGATCGCATTGTGAAAATGAAAGAAAGTGAAAAGATAGACAAATATTTGCCTGAGAACTGAAGAAGCCATAAAATATGAAGATGATGGCGATATCAATTATAGCTAGGGGGGTGTCCTCGTGGTGTAATGGTTAAAGTGTTGGACTGCGGAATTGTAGTACGCGAGTTCGTACTCCAGTCGCGCTATTACATTCACTTTCGGGCAAATACCCTTGGGAAAGGTATAAGCCCCCTCATCCTCCCAGCTATGGGTTAAATAGTACCACTACTGTTCTTCTAGGAGAATGGCTTTGGCATTAAATAACCTAAAAAGAGTTGCATGAAACAAAGGAACCAAACCATCAATTATAGCTGGTACTCTTGGAATTGTCCCTAAAGACTTGGAAAAAAGACTGGAGGACTTGGAAATCATTATACCCACAGCACTGCTAAAAACAACAAGAAGACTTCAAGAGACTTGCTGTCCCTTAGACTCCTGTGAAAAATTCCCCAGGAGTGAAATAATAATAATGTTTATAAATAAACATAAAGAAAATATTTCAAAATTAGATCTAATGAACAAATTTAAAAATGCTTTCAAAATTGCATTTAGATAAGGAATTTTGAAATACAGGTTACATTGTCCAGACTCCGGATAGGTCATACAAGGATTACACACTCTTATTTACTTGAAGGAAAACAACAACCAATGTGTTATGCATGTCAGACCAAATACACCGTGAAGCACATTCTCATCGAATGTACCAACCTACCCCATAAAAGAAAAACCTTCTATAGTGCAAACAATATGAAGGAACTGTTCCAAAACAATGAAATAAATAATGTGATATCATTTCTAAAAACAGTGAAGTTATACACAAAAATCTAAAGAAATTTACAATAAGACCAAATTACTTCTATAAACCCTTTCTTTACTAGATATATTCTAACCAACTGATCACTTCCCCAACCTGTTTCACAGTTTTTTTTTTGTTTTTTTATGATCATGATTCCCTACAAATAAACTCCTAATAAAAAAAAAACAAATAACTAATTATCAAAAGTTTATCATTAATTCCTAAGACCTCTCCTTTGAATTTCTTTTCAGACTTATTTTCTTTAACTTGATTCAGCATTAAATGACCGATGAGGTTGATATACTGTAAAACAAAACAAACAAACGGAATACAGACATAATCATAAACATCGTTTCATGTTTTCCTGATTGTCAAAGTATTGTCTGATGATCATGAAAACTTGAAACTGCCAGTTGTGATTTGTATTTAAAAATTTGTTTTAAATTTGATTTTTAATTCATTTTTAAATTCAATTTCAAAGTCCTTTTAATGCTTTTTTTAAGTAATTCCTTTACAATATTGAATTGTATTATTGTGGGGGAAGTCTCTGTAACCTTAAGGTTAAGGTGCTGGCCAGTGGCCTCAAAGTAAGTGTTGGGGTGTCTCCCCTACAGATGGACTTGCCCTCATGTGACACATACTGGCTAAGCTCTCTTCTGTGCAGTCTTGGGCGAGCCGTCACCAAGAACATATAATGTTCATGATTGTGTTAAGCTGAGGAAATGTTTCTCCAAGCTATCATTTATGTATGTACTATTTTCCTTCAATATATTTTTTACCACTCATTTCCGAGTTGTGTTATCATTTCAACCTCCCCTTGACCATAACAGTAAGTAAATTCAAATTCCAGTCATAATCACTCTCAGACAAATACTCTTGGGAAAAGTATGAATCCCTCTTATCCTCCCTTAAATAGTATCATGGTTGTTATTCTACAAGAATGGCTTTGGCATTAAATACCCAACAATGATTGATATGCCATTAAACAAAGAAACCAAAACCATTTTATTACAGAAAATGAAATTGCCTGTATTACACAACTTGTGAAAAATGCAATTACCAGTGTAACAGAAGTTGATGAGAATAGAATTGCCTCTGTTACATGTGTGGGTGAGTATAGAATTGCTTGTTACATGAGTTGGCAAAAATAGAATTACCTGTGTTACAGAAGTTAGTGAGAATGGAATTGCCTATGAAACATGGACTAATGGGTAGAGTGTTCACCAATGGTCTGGGTTCAATCCCAGGTCGCATCATGCCAAAGACTTTTAAAATGGTACTTGATACCTCCTTGCTTAACACTCAGCAATATAAGGTATGTATCAAGGGTAAAGTGGAGCAATCCAGGGAAAGGAGTAGCGCCCTCCCCTACACCTTAGTGTAGTAGCTATTGAAAAGGGAGCCTTCTGGTCCCCCTCGACTACAGTTGCCAACTTACTATTACCTGTCTTACCTGTACAGGCTGTGGAGTATAGAATTGCCTGGGTGATACAAATTGCTGAGCCAAGTGGTTTATTTGGCACAACTTTCTTTCTTTGCTGCTATTTTCAATAAAAAAAAGAGAACACTCACTTTTCTTATTAACTGTACACTGAAAGAAAGCTGTAGAATGGATCAGCTGAAAAATTATTACAACAACAAAGGTAAAAAAAAAAAGGAATCCAATAGTTTGATCATTTCATAGAATGATAATGAATTTTTCAAAATTATCAAAGTTGAATGATTAGATATTAAATGTAGGATATATAGTCAAACCTATTTGAAAATATGTTATATCATATGATATATCATTATATAATATATTACATAATATAGTAATTTATATATTTTAAAATGTATTTTAACCTATTTAATTCAGTTGTTTAGAATTGGATTTTATTTACTGTTATTGAATAGTATAGACATACATTTTTCTTTTCATTAAAATCACTTATGAATCTGTGGGTAGTATGGTTATGGAAATGTACTTTAGGGAAGCGTAAGGATATTAAAACCATTATACATGCTGTAGTAGTTAATTTTTTCATGTACAAATTGACCAAATGTTTCAGTAGTACTTTGTATATAAGTAGCCTCCTCATAGCACACACACACACACATACACACACATCTAGAGTCATATCTGTATTCTTGCTTTGCTTTTTCTACATATAGCCACTTAAATGCACATGCGTGAGAACCTGCTGCTTTTTTATTATTCTCAAATGTATCTGTGGAAACAGATGGTCGTTTACATTGAGTTGGGCGGTGTAGAAGAAGCAGATTTTTGTCTGATGGGATGAAGCAATCAGAATGGAGAAAGAAGGTATTATTTTGCTATATACATTCACAATCACAACAAATATTTTCTCTTAATATATACACACAAGTCTAAGTTTTAGAACCAACTCCAAAGTTTGAACAGATTAAAAAATCAACTTCTAGTAATTCAATATTTTGCCTTTTAAAGACACCGTAAAATATTGATCAAAACAACAACAAAGTGTAGCTTTTTTTTAGTACGTTGAAAAACTACTAATATACAAATGTCAATATATATATATATATATATATATATATATATATATATATATATATATATATATATATAAATCTTTGTCATGGCTTCATCATATATTTATGTTTATATTACTAAAATTCTTATTAAATATATATATAAATATATATTTCAATATATTTGTTTATATTTTTCATTTTATTTTATTTCTTAAAATATGTTTCATACATTTTATATTAAAATATTTTTTATATTGCTAAAATTCTTATATATATATATATATATATATATATATATATATATATATATATATATATATATATATAACTTGACATCCAGATGGAATGAATTCAAAAAGGTGCTATATTTTTCCCAGGTTTTTTGGGCCCCGGCTGGGGCCATCTTCAGGGGAATGAACATTAAAATAACAAACAAAAAAATGAGTCAGATGCATTTATTCAAAGAGTGGGAGGAAGAACAAGTGGGAGGGAAATTTATGAAAGAGAAGAACTTTACTGGAGGTAAAAGAAAGAATTGTCAAGTAAAATGTTAATGGTATTTCTAATATATATATATATATATATATATATATATACATATATATATATATATATATATATATATATATATATATACTGTCAGTTTCTCACCCATGTGATCATCAGACCAACATACACAAGTTTTATTACTGATATTGAGCATTCTTTATTAAAAAATATGGCAAACTTTATCATTAATAATATCTATATCCGTGTGTGTGTGTGTGTGTGTGTGTGTGTGTGTGTGTGTGTATGTGTGTGTGTGTGTGCACATGTGTATATGTATCTATTTATGTATATATATATATATATATATATATATATATATATTAATCTTTGTCATGGCTTTATCAGACATCTACCTATATATTACTAAAATTCTTCTATGTTTGTACATAATGAAATATATTAAGAAGTGAAGATTACCAAAGCTCTTGTACATGGATAACATGTATATTTGTGAAACATTACAAAATTTTGCAATTGTTTTTCATTTTGATAATACACGTTTTAATAATTTATTAGCTTTATCTTCTGATATTGAGCACTTTTTCAAAAATTTTGTCCTTCATGTTAAAATTGATTCCCCATTAGCAATGATTATGATTAACCAATAGTAATAATAATGATAATAATGCTAATAATAAATCCCTTGATATGATCAAGAAAGGGATATATAAACACATTAACATGATACCAGGTAGACTCATACATAAAATCGCACTTTGCAGAACTGCTCATTTCCTTAGGAGAGTACTATCAATGTTACTGCAATATATCCTACAAAAGAGGCAACAAAAGATACATAGAATTCATATAATCATGACATTCCCTCACCCTAAGTCTTGGATTGTACAAAACCAAAAGTAAATCTGAAAATAAAATTAAATAATAAACACAGAGAGATATATGTACAAGTATATTAACAAAATAGTGTCAAAGTCAAATTTTAAAAATGAATTCAGAATCAGATTTTAAAATGAATCTTGAAATATAAACATGTTTTGGTTTGTTTCTATTTTTAAATGCTATATCTGGGTTCCTTTCTACTGAATGATGAATAAATTTTTTTTTCCTGCTGTATCTGGGTTCCTTTCTACTGAATGATAGATAAAAATACTTTTTTCCCTGCTATATCTGGGTTCCTTTCAACAAAATGATGAATAAAAATCTTTTTTTTTTCCTGCTGTATCTGGGTTCCTTTCTACTGAATGATAGATAAAAATACTTTTTTCCCTGCTATATCTGGGTTCCTTTCAACAAAATGATGAATAAAAATCTTTTTTTTCCTGCTGTATCTGGGTTCCTTTCTACTGAATGATAGATAAAAATACTTTTTTCCCTGCTATATCTGGGTTCCTTTCAACAAAATGATGAATAAAAATCTTTTTTTTCCTGCTGTATCTGGGTTCCTTTCTACTGAATGATAGATAAAAATACTTTTTTCCCTGCTATATCTGGGTTCCTTTCAACAAAATGATGAATAAAAATCTTTTTTTTCCTGCTGTATCTGGGTTCCTTTCTACTGAATGATAGATAAAAATACTTTTTTCCCTGCTATATCTGGGTTCCTTTCTACAGTATGATGAATAAAAACCTTTTTCTTTGCTATTATATATGATTTCCTTTCTACAAAATGATTAATAAATTTTTTTCTGCTTTATCTAGGTTTCTTTCAACAGTATTTTGAATAAAAACCTTTTTTTCTGCTATATCTAGGTTCCTTTCAGTAGAATTAGGAATAAAAACGTTTTTTACCAGGTTCCTTTTGACAGAATTTAAAATAAAAAAAAATTTCCTACTATATCTTGGTTTCTTTCAACAGAATTTGGAATAAGAACTTTTTCCCTGCTATATCTAGATGCCTCACAAAGAATGATCAATAAAATCCCCTTTTTTGCTGTTTTATCTATGTTCCTTTCTACAGAATGATCAATAAAAACCTTTTTTTATCATATCTGGGTTCTTTTCTAAGGAATGAATAAAAAAAAAAAACGTCTTTTTTTGCCGCGATATGTGGGTTGCTTTCAAAGAATAATTTATAATTTTTTTTTGCTGCTATACGTGGGTTCCTTTTTACAGGATGATGGATATATTTTTTTTTTTTTGCTGCTTTATCTAGGTTTCTTTTCACAGAATTTTGAACCAAAACTTTTTTCTTGCTATATATAGGTCCCTTTTTACAGAATGTTGAATAAAATCTTTTTTGTGGCTATATTTAGGTTTCTTTCAAGAGAATTTTGAATAATTTTTTTCCTGCTATATCTAGGTTCCTTTCTATAGAAATTTTAATGAAAACCATTTTTTGTTTTTTTTTTGCTATTATATCTAGATTCCTTTCTACCAAATAATGAGTAAAAGCTTTTTTTTTAATTACGATATGTGGGATCCATTCAAAGAATGACTGATACATTTTTTTTGTTGCTATATAGCATTTTTTTATTGCAATATATATTGGTTCATTTTTATTGAATGATTAACAAAAATCTTTTTCCTTTTTTTTTTGCTTTTTCTGGTTTCCTTTCAACAAAATTTTGAATGAAACCTTTTTTCTGCTATATCTAGGTTCTTTTCTACAGCATGTTGAATTAAATTTTTTTTCTCCAATTTATCTGAGTTCCTTTTTACAGAATGTTGTATAAAAACCATTTTTACCAATATAGCTCTGTTTCTTTATCTAGAATCTCAAATGTAAACCTTTTCTTTGACTATTATATCTAGGTCCCTTTCTAGGTCCCTTGCTTCTGTATCTATGTTTCTTTTTACAGAATGATGAATAAAAATCTTTTTTTTTTGGTTGCTATATCTGGGTTTATTTTTAAAGAAGTTTTAATAAAAAAACATTTTTTGCTGCTAAATCTAGGCTACTTTCAATAGAATGAGAATATAAAAACCATATTTTTACTGCTATATCTGGTTTCTGTTCTACAATGTGACGAATAAAAACCTTTTTTTGTATTTGTTACTATATCTAGGTACTTTTTTGCAGAATTTTTAATAAAAACCTTTTTTTTTTACTATATCTGGTCTTTTTCTACAGAATTTTAAATAGAAACTGTTTTTTTCTTTTTGTTAAATTCAACAGAATATTGAATAAAACCCTTTTTTTGCTACCAAATCTGGGTTCCTGCCTACAAAATGATGAATAAAAACTTTTTTTATTAGCTTTTGTATCTAGGTTCCTTTTTACAGAATGATGTATAAACGAATTCTTTTTTTTTTTGGTTGTTATATCTGGGTTTCTTTCTACAGAATTTTTAATAAAAAAACATTTTTTTGCTGCTATATTGTTGTGACCCCGGAAAAGGTCACTAATGAAATCACAAACACGGATATTAGATAACAGATTATATTACACAAGAAAGATAGAGTTACATTAAAAAGGTAAGAAGTCTTGTACTGTTTGGATAACACGATATTGATCTGCCCTCTGGCAGCAAAATCTCTAGTACTAATAACGGTGAGAAGAGTCCATTATGGTAAGATGGGTAAGGCTCCCACAACATATATCTAAGCTTCTTTGAATAGAATGATGAATAAAAACCACTTTTTTTTGCTGTTAAATACTGGTTTCTTTTCTACAAAATAATGAATAGAAACCTTTTTTTGTATTTGCTGCTATATCTAGGATCCTTTCTACAGAATTTTTAATAAAAATCTTTTTTTTTTTTTTTTTTTTGCTATTATATCTGGGTTCCTTTCAAAGAATGATTGATAGAATTTTTGCTGCTTTATCTGATTTCCTTTCCACTGAATGATTTATAAAAATCTTTTATTTTTCTGCTATGGTAAAAGGGAACTTAGTGGGTAGAGTGTTTGCCAATGGCCCGAGAGACCTGGGTTCAATCCCAGGTCGAGTCATACCAAAGACTCAAAAAATGATACTTGAAGACTCCTTGCTTAACAATCAGCATTATAAAGGATGAAACAAGGGTAAAGTGGAGCAATCCAGGGAAAGGAGTAGTGACCTCCCCTATATCGTGGTGTAGTAGCTATCGAAAAGGGAGCTTTGAGTCACCTTCGACTATGGTTGCCAACTTTACTTTATATATAAGTTTCTTTTTACAGAATAGTTAATAAATACCTTTTTCCTTTGCTTCTATATCTGGGTTCCTTTCAACAAAACAATGAATAAAACCATTTTTTGCTACTAAATCCAGGTTCCTTTCTATGGATGATGAATAATACTTTTACTTTTCTGTTTTTTTTGCTGCCTATATCTAAGTTCCTTTCAACAGATGATGAATAATACTTTCACTTTTTCTTTTTTTTCTTTTTTTGCTGCCTATATCTTGGTTCCTATTTACAGTATTATGACTAAAATCTCCCTTGTTTTTGCTGCTCTATCTTGTTCTTTTTTTTAAAGAATGATAAATAAAACCATTTTTTGCTGCTATATCTAGGTTCTTTTCTACCGAATGTTAAATAGAAATCTTTTTTTTTTGTTGCTATATCGATGTTCCTTTCTAAGGAATGTCAAATTAAAATTGATTTTACCAATTTATCTGAATTTTTTCCACTTGAATGTAAAATAGAAATCTTTTTTTGCTTATGTATCTCTATTACTTTCTCTAGAATCTCCATTAGAAACCTTTTCTTTTATTGCTATATCTGGGTCCCTTTCTAGAGAATGTTGAATAAAAGCCTTTTTTTTTCTACTATATCAAGGTTCCTTTCAATAGAATGATGAATAAAACCCTTTCCTTTTTTTTTTTGCTGCTATATCCGCCTTCTTTTTACGAAATGTCAAATAGAAACCCTTTCTTTTTCTTTTTTACTACTACATTTAGTTTTCTTTCTACAGAATGATGAATAAAACCCTTTTTTATTTATCTATTTAATTTTTTGCTGTTATATCTATAGAATGTCGAATAGCAACCTTTTTTGCTGATATATCTCTGCTACATCAAATAGACAATTTTTTTGCCACTATATCTGGGACCCTTTTCAAGAAAATTTGAATAAAAACCTTTTTTTCCCCTATATCAAGGTTCTTTTCTACATAATGTCAAATAAAAACCTTTTTTTTGCTGCTATATCTGGATTCCTTTTTATAGAATGATTAATAAAAACCTTTTTAGCCACTATATCTGGATTGGCTGTCTACGGAATGATGAATAAAACTTTTTTTTGCTGCTATATATAAGTTCCTTTTTATAGAATGATTAATAAAGTCTTTTTTTTTGCTGTTATATCTGATTTCCTTTGTACACAATTTTAAATTGAAACCTTTTTTTTTTTGCTACTATATTTAGGTTCTTTTCGACAGAATGATATATAAAACCTTTTTTTTTATGCTGCTATATAAAAGTTCCTTTCTACAGAATTTCAAATGGAGAATTTTTTTGCTATTTTATCTGAGTTCCTTTCTTCAGAATGTCAAAAAGAAACATTATTTGCTCATATATCTCGGTTCCTTTCTCTAGAATCTCAAATAGAAACCTTTTCTTTTGCTGTTATACAAGGCTCATTAAATAAGTTTCCAGACTTTTTTCTTATGCACACTTTTATTGATAGTACACACATGACACTCTAGTCCCCTTCAAAGTAATCTTCTCCGGCTGCAATGCACTTGTTGTGCCATTCCAACAACTTCTGGAAGGCCCCATGAAAGTCCTCTTGTGTGAGCATGTCAATGACCTTCATTACAGCCTCTTTCATCTCCTCAATTGTCTCATAATAACAGCCTCTGAGCTTAGGGAATAACCAAAAGTCACAGGGAGCAAGGTCTGGACTATAGGAAGGCTGAGGAACTGTCTTGATACCCATCTTGGTCAAATAGTCTGTGACAAGGATGGAGTTGTGAACTGGTGTATGGTCCTTGTGGAAATGCCACTGACCCGATTTGAAGAGTGCTGGCCTCTTCCGACGGAATCTCTTCCTGAACTCCCTTAAAACCTCAACATAGTATTCCTTGTTGACTGTCTGTCCAGTGGGAACCCAGTTCATGTAGATCATGACAGTGCTGTCAAAAAATACGATCATCAAAAGTTTGTGAGTGGATTTGCTCTGTCTGGCCTTCTTGGGTCTGGAAGAGCCAGCATGCTTCCACTGGGAACTCTGTCTCTTGGTCTCTGGGTCATAGCAGTAGATTCAGCTTTCATCGCAGGTCACCAGAGCATTAAGAACTGCAGGATCTGAATTGATCAACTCGACCATCTCCCTGCTGTCATGACGTCTTTCTTTCTGATCTTCTCTGAGCATCCTTAGGACAAACTTTGTGCAAATCTTCTGCATCTTCAGTTCCTCGTGAATAATTGTGTGTACAGTTCCCACACTGACATCAAACTGTGCACTTATTGTCTCTATAGACACACAATGGTCCTTATCTATGAAATTCTTTATTTGGCCAATCAACTCTAGTTTTCTGACTTCCTTACTCCTCCCACAACTCTCATCATCCCTCACAGACTTCCTTGAACCTCTTATGCCACTCAAAAACTGATGCTCAATTCATGTAAGATGGTTGAAAAGCAGTCTGAAGCATTCCATATGTTTCTGTGGCATTTTTTCAAAGTTTAAAACAGAATTTTATTGCATATTGTTCTTCTAAAGTGTCCTCACATCCAGATTGCATTTTGAAATTCACCAGCTGTGACCATCAGGCTTAGTAGGGTGTATTCCAATTGCTGCTGTAGCTGTTGATTTGAACCTGAAATCATAAAAATTGGTCAGTCATCTCATAAGATGTATAGCAATAACATAGTGAATTTCTAAGAGTCTACAACAATTTTAAATGCCTGTATAAAAAAAATTCTGGAAACTTATTGAAGGCACCTCATCTGGGTTTCTCTCGAGAGAATGTCAAATAAAAACTTTTTTCTACAAAATCTATGATCTTTTCAAAAGAATGATGAAAAAAACCCTTTTTATGCTGCAATATCTAGCTTCCTTTCTAAAGAATGTTGAAAAGAAATTTTTTTACAACCATACCTAGGTTCCTTTTGACAGAATGATGAATAAAGCCTCTTTTTTTTTGCTACTATATCCACCTTCCTTTTTACAGAATTTTGAATAGAAACCGTTTTTTGTTGTTGCAATATATTGTTTCCTTTTTACAGGATGTCAAATTACAAATTTTTTCTGATTTATCTTAATTATTTTCTACAGAATGTTGAATAGAAACCTTTTGTTGCTCATATATCTCTATTCATTTTTATAGAATATTGAAACAAAAAACCTTTTTTAACTGTTTTATCAGGGTTCTTTTCCACAGAATGATGAATAGAAATCTTTTTTGTGGGAGGATACAATTGGGATGAACTTTTCTCAATCACATTCGATGCTTGAACAATGAATGTTGAACAGGATACTTAATTTGATTGACTGTTATATTACTATTTATTCAACCCTTATGGTGTTGGGATTTGATGTGATTGGCTTAATTTGAGGGCCCTGCAGGAAGCAAAGTTTCTGAAGGATGGTTCCAAAACTTGGATACTAGATAAAGACTCAGTGTTGAAATCTCCTCAAGTTTTTGGATAAAAGAAATGGTTAATAATACACAAAATCAATCTACTGAAATGGGAATGGCTTGGATCTTTTTAAAGTAATATTTGAGAATAATATTATATACATGGGTAATATATAAGTTTTGTAAAGTTAGTGACTGTAGTCAAGGGCAACCTGAAGGCCCCCTTTTCAATAGTTACTACACCAAGGTGTAGGGGAGGGCACTACTCTTTTCCCTTCATTGCCCCACTTTAACCTTGATCCATACCTTATAATGTTGAGTGTTAAGCAAGAAGGCATTAATTACCATTTTTTGAGTCTTTGACATGACTCAACCTGGGATTGAACCTCAGTCTCCCGGGTTATCGGTGAACCCTCTAACAATCATGCCAAAGGGCTGTTATGTTTTTTTTTTTTTTACATAACAACATCTACTAGTCCTGATGAAGAGTTACAACTGTATAAAAAAAATTCATCTGTTATAATTATTTCTCAAACAAAAAGAATTATTTTGATAAGATATTTTTGTATTCAGACAAAACAGTGAAATCATAACATGTCAGCACAATAAATGAATCACCAAACATATATCTTTCTTCTGTTTTTACCTTTTTGTACATAAATTCTGTCATATATAGGTAATATATATATGTATGAGTAATATATATAAGTAATATTTGAGAGTAATGTATAAATATATGAGTAATATTATAATATCATATAATATATTTGAGAATAAACATATCCATGATAATACATCTTGTAGCAATATTCATCAATGTGCGGTGATATTTCACAAACTCTGGAAAGAAGCTACCAAACTAAATACATAGCAATAACACATTCCATGGAGGTGCCCGTGGTGTAATAGTTATTGTTGTAGGAATTGGACACGGTGACACAAGTTCAAATCCTGGCCAAGACTGATTGCATTTCACATAGCACTAATACCCTTGGGAAAGGTATGAATCCAGTTATTCTCCCTCCAGCTATGGGTAAATAGTAGGGCAGACTTGGTTCTTCAGCCTTGGTGAGGCAACTAATCTAGGAGAAGGAAAACTCTGAATTCAAACCTGTTAAACTTTGCTTAAAAATTGACCTTGTGTCATATCCTGTCCGAGTGGAGGGGTTGGGTAAATATTAATAACACATTCCATCTTGTTGAGCCTCAAAGGCATATTTTAAAATAATATCTGACTCAATATTTTCAATAGGATAGCATTATATAACGATAATTGCGGGCTATCATATAACAAACTATGATTAGTTTAACAATTATTGTAAATTGCAATGTACAAGTCAACATTTTAAGCCTGGAAAAAAATTCTGCAAAACTAGGAGTTAACTATTTTGTCAGGCTAAAATCCAAATGTTTACCAGAGAATGGTCAAGCAATGGAACAGTACTTCTACCAATTGATATACATCACTTATTCTAACTCTAGCTGACTACCAAAAACATTTCCAACTTAAACTTGTGTTTGATGAACATATTTAACTAATTAACACAGAGATTAATATAAAATAATAAAACTGCAATACAAATTAAGTGTTATATTAATATTATATCATACGCTGTTTCCAATAGCTGATACACTGACTGTTAACACTAACTGGAAAGTCACAGCACCTAGGTGGCTAGTCAGACAACTATGGTCTGTTATCTGTGCAATTTCATGATTTCAGAGGTTTGTCATAAATTCATATGAATATGGGGGAGGGTATCCTCGTGGTGTAATGGTTAAAGCGATGGACTGCAGAATAGTAGTAAGTGAGTATGAACTGTAGTTGCACTATTACATGCACTTTCAGACAAATGCTCTTGGGAAAGGTATGAAACCCCTTATCCTACCAGCTATGGGTTAAATAGTACCACAACTATTCTTCTAGAAGGCTGGGTTTGGCATTAAATAACTGACAAAGGTTGATATGCCATTAAACAAACAAACCAAACCAAACCATATGTATATATGCTCTAATGTGTAAGATTTGCCAGTTTTATATATTCTACCAATGGCTTACTGTATACAGCAGGTATAAGTCTAATCCAGAATTTTTAGCTAAAAATGTTGTAGTTGACTTATATGCCAGATTGATTTGTGTGCCACAATTTAAGCCATATTACATACAGGTTTTAAGAGGGTCACTGATGTTCATAAAGTGTTTTAAATATTCTTTGGTGCACACAAAATTTTAGAATAGCTTTAGATAGAGCCGACATCATAAGTTTGAAAAAAGCCCAAAGAAAAGCAAAAAAAGAAAACCCTCACCAAACCTTCAAGGTAATCGTTGTTGTTTTTCCCCTTTGTGGGTTTTTCTTTTTTTTTTCGTCAACTACTGATCAGACCTCTTTTTTCCTTTGTATTGCTTGCTTTTGTCATAGAGTTCTCTGATGAGACATAACAAAAAAAGGTCCTTTTTTTAACTTATAATATATGCTCTATTTATAGCTATGCAAAAATAAAGTATTTTGTGTTCAAATCTTTTTTATTATTATTATTTATGCCTAACATGCATATCAATTTCAAAATCTGGTATCACATATTTTTATCATGAAAGAACTTCTTGATAGATAACATTACATGTGATGCATTTATTCTCCTTCTTGTTTGACATTTTGGTGAGGATTTGAAACCTTTGAGGTTTTCCAACTTCACTCAAGGTAACACAGAGCTGCCAATGTAAAAAAATCACTTTTTAAGTAAACACCAATCTGGAACAGATTTTGTTCCTATGTTCTGTTTGCAGACTTTCCAAAATAAACATAAAACTGGAAATTGTTTTTGTTGTATACCATAGGGAAACAGTTTGTCTAGGAATAATACAAATGTCTGGTACAGACACCTTTCAGGGAAAAGGACAGTAAAAAAGAGTAAGACGGTGAGAGACAGATACTGCCTAAAAAATATTCTCAGCAGGATTGCTGAGTATGACTAAAAATCCTTGCAGAAATGACTAACTATTCCTGAAAGTTTGGTTGAAGTATGTCTGGAAAGGGTAGGCTTGTTATTCAGACTGATAGACATATAGTGAATTATGATGAGATATGATGGTCATTCAATAAGAGGAATTTATCAATCTATCTAACAATCTATCTATTTAACTAGAAGGGTTATTCAATAAGAGGAATTTATCAATCTATCTAACAATCTATCTATTTAACTAGAAGGGTTATTCAATAAGAGGAATTTATCAATCTATCTAGCAATCTATCTATTTAACTAGAAGGGTCATTCAATAAGAGGAATTTATCAATCTATCTAGCAATCTATCTATTTAACTATAAGGGTCATTCAATAAGAGGAATTTATCAATCTATCTAACAATCTATCTATTTAACTACAAAGGTCATTCAATAAGAGGAATTCATCAATCTATCTAACAATCTATCTATTTAACTATAAGGGTCATTCAATAAGAGGAATTTATCAATCTATCTAGCAATCTATCTATTTAACTAGAAGGGTCATTCAATAAGAGGAATTTATCAATCTATCTAGCAATCTATCTATTTAACTATAAGGGTCATTCAATAAGAGGAATTTATCAATCTATCTAGCAATCTATCTATTTAACTATAAGGGTCATTCAATAAGAGGAATTTATCAATCTATCTAGCAATCTATCTATTTAACTATAAGGGTCATTCAATAAGAGGAATTTATCAATCTATCTAGCAATCTATCTATTTAACTAGAAGGGTCATTCAATAAGAGGAATTTATCAATCTATCTAGCAATCTATCTATTTAACTATAAGGGTCATTCAATAAGAGGAATTTATCAATCTATCTAGCAATCTATCTATTTAACTAGAAGGGTCATTCAATAAAAGGAATTTATCAATCTGTACTGTGGTTTAGTTGTTGTTGGTAGCGAGGGGGAAGTTTGTTTGTTAGCGAGGATAGGTTGTAACGTATGCGTGTTTACGTTGTGTTGTTTCCTCGCTTAGTGTTGTTAGTCCCCTCGCTAAGTTTAAGGGTAAATAAAGGTAGAATGATGAAGAAGTAAGACGGCGAGAGTCGAAATGGGTTTTTGTGAATAGGTTTTTATTTGCAGCATGGAATATTGGGTTTGCTTTTGTGCTGCAAGACTCGTGAAAGGTTGTGAGTATTGAGACAAAATAGAATTATGAGATGTTGAGAAGGTTGAGATGGCAGCGTGTGTCGTCGGACATGTGAGGGATTGTTTTTTTAGAGTCACCATGGTTTTTGTCCGTCTGGTGGAGAGGCGTGTGTTGTCTCCATTAAAGTGGCCCAGAGGTGAATTGAGAGCTAGCATGTCGAGAGCGGGATTACACGTCAGATCGACATAGCAAATTTTGGGGTGACATAAAGTTGTGCCTGTGCGAGGCATGTTGAATGCATCTAATTTTATCTTATATTCAACTAGGATTCCTTGGAAGGAATCCATAAATGAGATGGATTCCCTCGTGTGTCCATGCTGCTGCTGCTGCTACTATTCTAGAGCCACAGTGAGATGTCTGCACTGGGCGGCATTGTCCAGCTAAAAATCATCGCTATTGAAGAACGGCCAGTGTGACGTCTGCACTGGTCGGCGTTCTCCAGCCAAAAAGACTGTGTTTGGCAGCTTACAAGATTTGGTGGCCGGAAATGAAGGTCCGGGCTGAATCGGATAAGTCATCCTGATTGGGTGAAATTAAGTGTTGAATTAAATTGCGCGCCAAACCAAAATACGAAAATTTTCCCTCCTCAACAAATCTATCTAGCAATCTATCTATTTATCTACAAGGGTTATTCAATAAGAGGAATTTATCAATCTATCTAAAAATCTATCTATTCAACTAGAAGGGTCATTCAATAAGAGGACGTGTTCGCCAATGACCCGGAGACCTGGGTTCAATCCCAGGTCGAGTCCTACCAAAGACTTAAAACTGGTACTTGATGCCTCCTTGCCTAACACTCAGCATTATAAGGTACGGATCAAGGGTAAAGTGGAGCAATCTAGGGAAAGGAGTAGCATACACCTCGGTGTAGTAGCTATCAAAAAAGGGAACCTTCAGGTCACCCTCGACTATGGTCTCTAACTTAACTTTACTTATAAATCTATCTAACAATCTATCTATTTATCTACAAGGGTCATTCAATAAGAGGAATTTATCAATCTATCTTGCAATCTATCTATTTAACTAGAAGGGTCATTCAATAAGAGGAATTTATCAATCTATCTAACAATCCATCTATTTAACTACAAAGTTCATTCAATAAGAGGAATTTATCAATCTATCTTGCAATCTATCTATTTTACTACAAAGGTCATTCAATAAGAGGAATTTATCAATCTATCTTGCAATCTATCTATTTAACTAGAAGGGTCATTCAATAAGAGGAATTTATCAATCTATCTAACAATCTATCTATTTAACTACAAAGGTCATTCAATTAGAGGAATTCATCAATCTATCTAACAATCTATCTATTTAACTACAAAGGTCATTCAATTAGAGGAATTCATCAATCTATCTAACAATCTATCTATTTAACTACAAAGGTCATTCAATAAGAGGAATTTATCTATCTATCTAACAATCTATCTATTTAACTACAAAGGTCATTCAATCAGAGGAATTTATCAATCTATCTAGCACTCTATCTATTTTAACTACACAAGAATATGTGATGTGCATGTTATTTTTACTTTTATACTAATACCCTTGGGAAAATTATAAACCTTTTTATCCCACCCCAACAATGGATTAAATACTACCTCTTTTGTTTTTCTAAAAGGTTGGCTTTGGCATTAAATAATCTATGAAGTGGAGAAGTCCCCATGTCGTAATGGCTGAAGTACTGAACTGCAACCTCAAAGAAAGCAAGTTAGAACTCCAGTCCCACTATTACATTCACTTTCAGACAAATACCCTTGGGAAAAGTATGAACCACTTTATCTCCCCAGCTATGGGTTAAAAAATATTACTGCTGTTCTTCTACAAGAATGGTTTTGGCATAGGTATTAAATAACTCATGAAGTTTGACATGCCATTAAACAAAGAAACTTTTACTAGTGAAAATTAATTTTCCATAGAATTTAGTTAATTGTTAAAGTTTATGTGCAATAAATTAGTTATACTTCTATAATTCACAAAATAATTCAACAATTTTTATACAATTCTGAATAATATTTGATTATAAGAATACAATAGAATTTTTGAAACTTTGAATGGGTATGGGCGTCCACCAGAGTAAAATTGAAATCAAAGGGGCTCCATCGGTACAAAAAGGTTGAGAACCACTATTCTACAGTGTTGCTAAATCAAATATATATTTCTGAAGTAAAAACTACAGATAAGAAATAAGAATAAGTGTGTGATGAGACTTAAATTTATATCCTTTTCTCTTGAGATGCTGATCTACTAATTAATCAACAAGAATCCTTACAACTTCCAGAATAAAAAATCTAAACATTTAAACTTCCACCTTTCACCAATTATGACACTTGTTATTGGATTCCCTGTGGTGTAATGGCCAAAATGTTTCTCTTGTGATATTACATTCACTTTTAGACTAATATCAATTGGAAAGGTCTGAGCCCTTTTATGCCCCCAACTATAGGTTAAATAAAACTGCTGTTCTTAACAAGAATGGCATTGGCATTAAGTAACCCATAAAGGTTGATATGCCATTAAACAAAGAAATTGAAACGATGCTAATTATTTTTTTCCTGTACCCTATATTTGTCGCTGCCTCCCACCAGACACGACTTGACACAAGGTCAAAAGCCCGAAGGCCAATTAAAGTGGGGATAAAGGGGAGGGGAAGGTCGGGAAGGAGCCGAAACTCGAACCCTGCTTGTCAGTGCTGCTCATCGGCTCACTTAGTGCAATGTGAGCCTGATGAGGCAAGCGGTTTCACGAACCCAAATGTGGGTCCGGGCACGTATGCCAGTTTACGGCTTAAACTAGACGCTTGGTCTAGTGCCGTACAAAGGGGACAAAAGTGCAGCTCGCCCACCCGAAGGTTGCCCAGCCGAAGCTGGGGGCCTATTCGGCCCCGAGTCTGCTCTTAGTTTCGAGCACCCATCCGGCACGAATGCCAGACGGCCCAGCTAAAAAGCCGACTGTATCTCTGCAACGATGTCCTCCAACGAGTGTCCTGAATATGACACTAAACAATCTGATGGTGAGGCTTCAGTAATGCTGTAGCTTTGGAGAATGTGGAGTACTCCTTCTTTGCCATTGCTTCCAGGTCCATTCTAGCCCAGAGTGGTAGCACCTAATAGGGTCCTATCTATGAGTCAAATAGAACTAAGCTGGAATTACACTAAACTGAATTGTTTGAAATTGACAGTTTTTACTTTTAACTGTGTCTGAACAAAAAAGTATACTTGTACTAAACAGAATCGTTTGAAATTTTTATCAAAATGACTTAATTCAGTGTTAAATGACCCGAAAAGGGCTGATATACCCTAAAACAAACCAACCAACCAACCAACCAACCAACCAACCAACTACTGTACCCTTGGAGTATTAGTACTATCAATATGATTATATTTTTTTATTATTAAATGAAGTATTTGAGACATAATCAATTTTTGACTTGTATATTAACTCTGTTCTTAATGTTAGTTGCTTTTCATTTCAACTATTCTGACAATCCTTCCATTGTTGTTAGTAGACAGTAGAGATCAGAAGTAAAGAATAAATTCCTGGCAAAACTAAAGCTGGCATCTCATTGCCTCAAAGAGCTTTAACCATAACAATTACTCTACTAGTTAAGTAATATGAACTCTTATGATGGTTTTTGACAATATGAACCTTTGGAGTAGCAGTATATAAGGTTAGATATATGTGTGTGCATTTATATGTGTATATAGAGAAAAATTGAAAAACAAAGTAATCCAATGAGAAGAATTTCATGTAATTGAATTACCTGTTTTTTCAATTTTTCTCTAAGTTGTCGGATTCATTTCCATTATTTACTTTCATTTGTGTATATGTATATCATGGTTGATATGAATCAGTGTAGGTACATACACTAACTGTTAAAAGTATTTGGCCACCCTCAAAAATTTTCATTTCGCATCCTAAAAGTGTTGTTTTTAATGAAACAAGCTAAGCACCACAATGGATTTATTTATTATATTAAATAAAAGTCTTCCTCAGTAACTTTGACCTTAGCATAACCAGATATATTTTGAAAAATTGATTTGAAGGCATTTTTCTTCTTTAGTACACAGCATGAATAAAAATAAAAATTCCCAGAACTTCAGAGGATAATACTTTTAGGAGACATTAGGAAACGGGACAAAACAAGACCAAAAGTTGGGTTGGTAGACCAAAAGTAACAAGAGCAGAGGACAATTTTATCAGAGTTACCAGTTCGTGTGACAGAAAGCTGACTTCTACAAACATCACTGCACAACTGAACCAACATTGTGAAAAAAAAAATGTGTCAACATCCACTTGAGGAGAAGACTCTGTGAATTTGGCCTATATGCCAGAATTGCTGTCAAGAAACCACATTTGAAGAAGCAAAACAGTGTCCAAAGGCTCCAGTGAGCCTAGGTGCACAAAGACTGGACAATAGAGCAGTGGAATAAAGTCCTTTGGATTGAAGAATCTTTTGGTCAAATAGGAGGGTCTATGTGCAGTGAAGAATTGGTGAAAGAGCTGCAACCCCTAGTATCACACCAACTGTAAAGCATGAAGAAGGCACTGATATGTTGTAGGGGACTTTAGCCAGTTGTAAAGTTGGGGATTTGCACCAGGTGAAGAGCAAATTGAATTAGACCAACTATCACAACATACTGCAGCATCATGCGATCCTATCTGGAACGTGACTCATGGGTCAAGGATTTTTACTCATGCAAGATAATGACCAAAAGCATTCTAGTAAACTCTATCAAAGGTACATTAAAAGCAAAGAGGGACAGCATGTCCTTCAACTGATGTCTTGGCTGGTGCAATCAACAGACTTAAATCTCATTGAACTGGTGTGCGATGAACTTGACCGAAAAGTCAGAGCTAAACAAGCCACAAGTATGTCTCACTTCTGGAAACTCTTCCTGGAAAGTTGGACAGAACTATCTTCTGTCTAACTCCAGTCTTTGGTGGAAAGAATGCCAAGAATTTATAAAGCAGTGATAGTGGCCAAAGGGGTTCATTTTGATGAATCAAAAATTTAAGAAATTTTTTGTGTTTTTTGGTCTAATTTGTATTTAATGTAGCTCAAGAAAACTTGTATTTAGTATAATAAATAAATCCATTGTGGTGCTTAGCTTGTTTCATTAAAAACAACACTTTTAGGATGAGAAATGAAAATTTTTGAGGGTGGCCAAATACTTTTAACAGTTAGTGTATGAACCTACACTGATTCATATCAACCATGATATACATATACACAAATGAAAGTAAATAATGGAAATGAATCCGACAACTTAGAGAAAAATTGAAAAAGCAGGTAATTTAATAACATGAAATTCTTCTCATTGGATTACTTTGTTTTTCAATTTTTCTCTATATACACATATAAATGCACACACATATATCTAACCTTATATACTGCTACTCCAAAGGTTCATATTGTCAAAAACCATCATAAGAGTTCATATGAAAAATGAAAATTTTAAGGATGGTCAAATACTTTTGATTGGTTGTGTATATATGTATGTATGGGCCATGATATATCCATGCAGATGTATTTGTAAGTATATGTTGAGTATGTGTGTTCTGGTTGTGGATGTGTGTGTGTGTGTGTGTATGTATATCATGATAGAGATATGAGTGGGTGTGGCTATATATACATTCATATAGAGGCCAAGGTGTGTGTGTGTGTTTGTGTGTGTGTGGTGATGCAAATCAAAAGTTCAGGGTAGAGAGATTCATTTTTATCTCATTTGTTAGACACAACTTTTTAGCTCTGACCCATAGATGGAGGAGATTAGCCATTTTTAGCTCCTAAATTTGGGTGGTCCATGTCTGGCAATGAGCTTAGTTTTGAAAAATTGCAGCTGGAGTTCAGTCCAGGTGAAAGGTAGTTGGTTGTCAGCCATCAGAGATATAGAAGTTGGATGTGTTAGCAGTTAGTTGTTAGCAGCTCCAGAGACATAGCAGTGGCAAGTTGAATTCACACAACATGCAGGGAATAAGGAGCAGAGCTAGAGAAAGGTCCTAAAGTAACACACATCTCTCCATCCATGACCTGGTACAGTCCTTCAAAAACTTGTCATTTTTTTTTTACTTTGTCCTGGTGACACTGCTGCCTCCTGAGTGTAAATATCTTCAGAACACAATTACATTGGGTCTATCATTGCAGCATGAGTAGATATGCAATCTGACGAGTAGAAGCACACACAGCAGGTAAAGCAACTCTGTCACAGGTTGCCAGATGATCAACTATAATCATTTAAACTTTCCGATTGATGCTGCTAACTTTATAGATATAGACCTCTGGTCTGAATAGTTGTAATGAAAAGCCACTAAAATCAAGAAGAAAGAAAAAATACTAGTTAACTACTCCACCATTTTATTTAACCATATTTACATTGCCCAGTCAGCTGGGGCTGTAGAATATGTCTGCTTATCTGCAGAGGAGTTAGACCCCCCCCCCAACATCAGTGTCCTGGATATGACACTAAGCAATCTGATGTTGAGGTTCCACTAATGCTGGAGCTTTGGGGAATGCAGAGTACCCCTTCATTGCCATTGCTCCCGGGTTCACTCTGACCTGGGGTGGTAGCACCCGATAGGGTCCTATCTATGTGTCAAATTGAACTAAATTGTGTACTTATGCTAAACTGAATTGTTTGAAATAAAACTGTTCTGAATTATTTAAAATAGAAATGTTTTTTTGACATTGAACCTGTACAAACTGAATTGTTTGAAATAGAACTGTTTATATGTATAAAAATGGATTTGGCATTAAATAACCTTGATTGGTTGATGCAGTTGGTGTATTCTACAGCCTCAGCCAACTGGGCTGAAATTAAAAAGAGGAAGGAAAATACACATCAAAATTTGTAATGGCAATAACTGAAGTCAGAGCATGCCATTATGTGGCACTGCTGAAAAAAGAGAATAAGCATTTGCCCTTTTGCTTTTTATCTCTTTATAGTTTCCAATATAAACAAATTGGTTTCTGTAGTAAGAAAGTTTTTTCACAGGCTGATTTTCCCTATTGGGTTAAACTTTTAGCCAAGGACAGATAATCAAATATATTCAACTTAACATGGATTTTCTGATTTGATATTTTTACTTACTTTAAAATAAGATGTAATTTTTCCTTTTTTTTTAATAGCAGTAAACTATCTTCTGTAGGAACAAGATTCCTTCACCAACTGGTTTTCCTTCTTGTATCAAACTTTTAGCCAAGGACAGATAATCAAATATTTTCCATGTAACAAGCATCTTTTAAATCTTTACTAACAGTTTACTTTGACACATTAAAATAAGAGATACTTTTTCCTCTTTTGTTTTTCAATTAGTAGCGAACTGGCTTCTGTAATAACAAGTTTTCCTTTCTCAATCAAACTTTTAGCCAAAGACGGATAATCAAATATTTTCCATGTAACAAGCATCTTTTAAATCTTAACTAACAGTTTAACAGTTCTTTTTTTTCTCTTACAGAACGAAAAATATTATTTCAACCAAAATTAATTGGTGAGTTGTCATTTGTTGTTTTTAATTTTGATCTTGGATGAATTCTATTAGAATTTTTTTCCATTGATATGAACAATTGCTTAGTTTATTTAATGGCATGTCAATCTTTTATGAGTTATTAAATGCCAAATTCTGATTCATTTGTAAATATTTGATAATAATCATTACTAATTACATTTTCCATGTTATATTGTTTTTTTAAATGCGTTATTTTAATTTGATAATCTTTTGTGATAAAAGTTACAGAAGCAAATCTACATAGCAAAGTATAGATATTTGATTTGTTATATAATTTAACTACTGGTTTGAATTCAGAGATTTCTTTCTAGACTGCTTGCTTAACTAAGGCTAAAGAACCCCAAAATATTTTTCTAATAATTTTTCATAAAACATTATTTTTCTTTTGAAAAGAAGATATCAGGATTTTATTATTTCTCAACATCATCATTGTCAAGTTGTGCTAACAGCACAGAGTTCCCTGATTACTTCTTGCTATCTGTCTTTATCATCCATCGCTCCTGGTAGGTCTTGTCTATCTTCATATGTAAGTCTTTGCTGGTTAGCCAACTCTGGTGTGTCCATATGTAGGAGTCCATAAGAGAATGTCTCTTATAAGTTGGTCCTTACTCCTCCAACAGTACGGTGCATGTCTTGTTCATCTTACTTATAGTTTGTGAGATGGGCTGTAGGTGGCCATATAATTTTGTGAATGTTAATTCAAGGATTTGTTAAAAACAGCAGTAGCATTCTAGCATAATTTCCATCTAGTTCCTCTATACAATAGTACTGACATAGCCACAACTTGGAAGAAATCCCATTTTATGTCATGAGATTTCCATATGATTTATAACCTATCAATAGCATTCTATGCCTTTGGTTAGTGTATGTTAACATCACTGTCAAATGATGAGATGTCACTACCAAGGTATGTGATCTGGTCTACTAATTTTAGAGGCTTTCCACTGTTGATGGCTCCTTCTAGTTTAAAAGACATGAACTCCATTTCATTTGAGTTCACATAGAGACTACTGCTTAGTGGAACATTATGCAATCAAAACTGGTTTTATTAGGTATTATTTTGTGCCAAACTCTAATGTATTGAAACTCTGTAAATGAAAACATAAATATATCACTGTCTAAAAATACGTTTACACTTGTATATATATATATATATACAATTTTATTTTTGGTTACAGTTTCAGTGTTATAGAGGTTGTTGATAAATAGATAGTATCTAATGATATCTATATTGATTGTAAAAATTTTCTGAGGACAAATAAAATCCCGGGATTGACTATTGGCCTAATGGTCTGGGAGACCTGGGTTCAATCCCAGGTAGAGTCATACCAAAGACTAAAAAAAATGGTACTTGATCCCGCCTTGCTTAACACTCAACATTATAAGGTAAGGATCAAGGGTAAAGCGGAGCAATCTAGGGAAAGGAGTAGCGCCCTCCCCTACGCCTTGGTGTATTAGCTATTGGAAAGGAAGCCTATGGGTCTCCCTTGACTAAGGTTGCCAACTTTACTTACTTTTATATTTGGTTTCAAAGTAAAAGTTTTTTGTAAAAAATGTTAGAGTATATCTGTTTAGGAGTGATATTGTGTGAGTGTGTGTGTGTGTGTGTGTGTGTGTGTGTGTGTGTGTGTGAGTGTTTGTATATGTGTGTGTGTGTGGGTAAGAACTTTTTTAGAAGAAAAAACACAAAGTCTGTACAAATTAGCAAACAGATAAGAAACTGTTTAAGTACATTCCACAAGTGTTTGATCTAAAATGGATTTATAGAATACACATTTTTTAGCCTTAAAATAACAAACTCCAAAAACATACAATAAGAACATTCTAGAAATTTCGGATCAAAATCGCATAACATTGAAGTTACATTTTTATATTTTTCAACCCATCAGCTAAAAACACAAAATAAGAACATTCTAGAAAATCCGGTCAGAAACAAATTAACAGAAAATTTTTAGGCTCTAAAACAAATAAGTAAACATACGAATCTGATTGGTCAAGAAATGTCTGCGAGCTTGAATTTTAGGATCCGCAATAAAACTATTTTTTGATCCACTTAAATGGCCCCAAAAAGTATAAATAACGAAGAATTTAATCAACCAGGTTATTCATTCTTTCCACTACGAGAGGTCATGAAAGGACAGCAGAGAGCCATGCCATAAGACTCAAAGGGAAAAGTTATGCAACCTTCTTTTACCAATGCGACACGTTGTCGCCAATAATCGTAAAAAACGCACGTGCGGACTTGATGAAAGCAAAGACCCATACTTACAGTCAATCACTTACATACACACACACACATACCCATGTATGTAAGTAAAGTCAAATTTTTATCTTCTTTATTTCGGCCAACTATGGACCCATTTATTTAATAGACTTTACTAACAGGTAAACAACACGGGCGAACCATCCTATTTTTATTCAACAGGCCATAGCACATAACATGAACATTGTATTTCTAATTATTTTTATCTTGTTTGTTATGATTATTAAATTGTTTGTTTCTTAATGTTCTTTATTGTCATATTCCATTTGTTTACGTGCTTGTAAAATTTGTGTTATATTTGTGGTGGAACTGAACGTGAAAGTAATACCCGTAAAATACGGACGAAACTCACTCACACCCACTCACTACAAATTGGAGAGTAACATATCCACTAAACAATTACATGTACCCACTACAGATTCATATTTTTGGTAAAATAGTGTGTTAATAAATAATACCTAATGATAACCATTTAAAACTTTGGCTAGAAATAATAAAATCTGGGCATCATTGGATTAAAAGAAAATTAACATTAATAAAAAAAAAAGAAAAGATAGTAGCAATTGCCAGGAAACAATGAACAGCTCCCTTAGAGAATAAGTGTCTCAGTGGAGTATCACATGACAGAGCCAAAAACCCATTCTCGACCTCTTCTACCGCTGTTTTTTGAACTGGAGAGACATGTCTCTGACCTTGTCAGGGAATGGTAAAGCCATGCAGCTATTTTACTGTCTTTTATCAAGAAAGCTTTTTTACATTTTTGTACCCCTTCTGTAATATTTGTATATTTCTTGCTGTTGTGTATTCTTTCTTTGGTTTGGTTTCTTTGTTTAATGGCATATCAACCTTCATGGGTTATTAAATGCCACAACCATCCTTTTAAAAGAACAGTAGTGGTATTCATTGCTGGAAAGATTAGGAGGTTCATACTTTTCTCTAGGGTCTTAGTCTGAAAGTGAATGTAATAAGTAAGTTGGCGACTGTAGTCAAGGGTGACCCAAAGGCTCCTTTTTCAATAGCTACTACACAGAGGTGTAGGGGAGGGTGCCACGCCATTTTCTTGATTGCTCCACTACCCTTGATCCTTACCTTATAGTGCTGAGTGCTAAGCAAAGTGGCAACAAGTACCATTTTTGCGTCTTTGGTATGACTCGACCTGGGATTGAATCCCAGTCTCCCAGACCATTGGCAAACATTCTACTCATTGGGCCAATGGCTGGTGAATGTAATAATAAAGTTGGAGACCTTAGTTAAGGGCGACCAGAAGGCTCCCTTTTCAATAGCTACTACACCAAGGTGTAGGGGAGGGCGCTACTCCTTTCCCTGAATTGCTCTACTTTACCCTTGATACGTACCTTATATTGCTGAGTGTTAAGCAAGGAGATATCAAGTACCATTTTTAAAGTCTTTGGTATTACTCGACCTGGGATTGAACCCAGTTCTCCCAGACCATTGGCGAACACTCTAATACCTTTGGTATGTATATTAAGTATATAAAAGGTCAAATTACTTTTTAAAGTATGTATGTATTTACCAACACCCCCGCATGAGTTGGATGTGATACAAGATCAATTTTTTAAGTTGAGTTAAACAGGTTTTAATTCAGAGATTTCCTTCTCCTAGACTGGTGCAGGAAGGTGGTCGCCGGTGCAGGACTGGTTGTCGCCAGTGCAGGACTGGTAACTGTTTCTGCAGGGAAGTGGTCGCCGGTGCAGGAGTGATAGTTGCTGCTGCAGGGAAGTGGTCGCCGGTGCAAGAAGGTAGCTGCTGGTGCTGTCTCAAAGGGTATTAGGTTAAACTTTCTAAATTAGCCCTGAAAAGGGCTATTAGATTGAGAGGCAGGTAGTTGTGTCTGCTGCATTGTGCCGTGTCAGGAGGTGTTTGGATAGACTTTCTGAGTAGCCCTGAAAAGGGCTTTTAAGCTGAGAGGCTGACAATCTTCCTGCGTCGTCTGCGGCTGGAATCAGGACGTCGGCTTTAGGGAAAGCTTTGAGCAGTTCTTGTGGGCAGCTGCTGCTGGTTAGGCTTCGGTCGTAGAACAACCAGGGGAGAATCTGCTTTCTCCCAAACCCTTGGCTGACGCCCAGCCAAACTGATTTGACCCGGTTTGATACCGCTGCTTTTATACCAACTGTGTGCTACGCTAGGTTGTCTACGTTGGATGACCTTGCTTATTATTACTATATTAAGATGAGAAAAAAGTGCACTTTTTCGTATTTCATATCAGCTGGCACTGCAAAGTATCTTGTTAATATGTTGATCCATCCGTTTCTTGATCATACCCAGGGCTCCCACTAATACTGATATGATGGTAGTTTTAAGGTGCCACATTTTTTCCCATTTATATTTCCAGATCTTTGTATTTACTTATTTTATCATATTCTTTGATTTTTGACATATCAATTAGAAGCCATGTTCTTTTATAGCCCTTAACCACTATATCTGTTTTTTTACTTTTTATTTTTCTATCAGTTTGGATAGCAAAGTCCCAAAGAATATGAATTTTTTTTTTTGCTTCTGTTATGGTGTTGCGGAACCGATAAACACGCCGACCCCTCAAATTGTTTTAGTTTAGTGTGAGAGTAATGGCAGCCAAAAAGAACAATGAAGGAAACAAAAGGCGTGATAACAATATAACAAAGATGACAATTTATTTGCTGAGGTTACAAATAAAGATGTAAGTTCGTTGTTATTGTAATCAGCTGGATGAGTGATGTTGGTGGCTGATATGGTCGTTGATGGTAGAGATATGCCGTCGCCGTTGGTGTACGTTGACGTTGTTGTCAGCTGGATGCGTGATGTTGACGGCTGATATGGTCGTCGTTGGTATAGATATACCGTCGCTGTCGGTGTACGTTGACGTTGTTGTCAGCTGGAGGCGTGATGTTGACGGCTGATATGGTCGTCGTTGGTAGAGATATACCGTCGCTGTCGGTGTACGTTGACGTTGTTGTCAGGTGGATGCGTGATGTTGACGGCTGATATGGTCGTCGTTGGTAGAGATATGCTGTCGCCGTTGGTGTACGTTGACGTTGTCAGCTGGATGCATGATGTTGACGGCTGATATGGTCGCTGTCGGTAGAGATATGCCGTCGATGTCGGTGCTAAGCGAACGAACGGTTCCCTGTACGTTCGTTCACTTGGCAGCGCAGCGCTAAGACACGGGTTTGCCTTAGCATAGGTTCCCTGCCTGCGCAGCGCTAAGATACCGCAAATCTTAGCCGTGGCTTCCGAGTTCGTTTGCTTGATTCGTTTGCACTGCTGCGCAGCGCTAAGGTACACTAACCTTAGTTGTTGGTTCCCTGTCCGCTTTGCACTGCTGCTCAGCGCTAAGGTACGGCAACCTTAGCTGTCAGTTCCCTGTCAGTTATGCACTGCTGCGCAGCGCTAAGGTACAGCAACCTTAGTTTCGCTTCCCTGTCCGTTCAGGTAACTTAACACAGCCAAGGCACGATAGTCTCAGAGCACCGACAGCGACGGCATATCTCTACCGACAGCGACCATATCAGCCATCAACATCACGCATCCAGCTGACAACAACGTCAACGTACACCAACAGCGACGGTATATCTCTGCCAACAGTGACCATATCAGCCGTCAACATCACGCATCCAGCTGACAACAACGTCAACGTACACCAACAGCGATGGTATATCTCTACCAACAGTGACCATATCAGCCGTCAACATTACGCATCCAGCTGACAGCAACGTCAACGTACACCAACAGCGACGGTATATCTCTACCAACGGCGACCATATCAGCCGTCAACATCATGTATCCAGCTGACCATCCGGTGTTAGAGTCCTCTTTGTGTTTGCTTTCAGGCTGTCTGTTTCGACGAGTTCGCAAGAACCGTCAGAGATACTCCAACCCGCAGAAAGGACCACTAGTAGCCCTTAAAAGGACTTTTTGACATATCTAAGGGAAGTAAGGCGAATGCGACCACAAGATGTAGGATTTAGCCTTGAAAGAGTTTTGCAATTGAAAGCGTGCTTCCGGGCTGTCAAAAGGGCTTATTGATATCAAGCAGGAACAGTGGAACAAGGCCGCCTTTTCGTAAAGTTCATCTTTAAAAAAATAGAAGTGGAAATACAATTCTTCTTTAGCCTTGGATAGGCTTCGGAAGATAATCCACTTTATTTTAATCGAATTACTTTTAAAAGACGAGCTCTATTAATGATGTAAATGTCATTTATTCCCTTTTTCTTTTAACTTTAACGGTCATGATTATATAAGGTTTCATATCCAATTGCAACAGGATTGAGTGATCCGGTTTGTTTACGCTTTTGGCTGGTCACGACAATTGGTTCTGATAAGTGTTCATATAAGTTTTTAGATTTCAATGTTTCATTGTAACACTTTATAATACAATGTAATACTAAGCCCAAAGAACTAATAATAATAAAAAAATCAAGAATTTTGGAGGTATTCTTCCAAATTTCAAAATTCTGGTTTTTTTTTTTTTTTTTTTTTTTTTTTTGAGTATCCTGCTCGTGTGGAGGGATAGATGTAATGTAAGAAATACGCCTGTTTGGTTATAAAAAGGCGCTGGGTAACATCATCAGTTATGTCTTCTAGCTGGGTCTTAAGATGGTTTCGGGTCTTTCAACATAATTCCCCTCTCGCCAGCTGGACCCTACTTGGGTTGATCACACCTGGTCCGTCACCCAAAAATTAAAAATTCTACTAGCTCAGCTTGCTTTTTAAAGAGACTTGACATAGTAGACCCTGGTTTCCTAGCATTTGATTGGTTAATGCTTTAGCCAACCAGTTTGCCAGGCGGGTGTTTTAACCAGGTCTACACGGCTGTGGCACTTTTCTTTTTTTTCCTTTGGGACGAGAAAGATTCAGCGGTAAGTCCAATAATTCATTTAAAAATTTTATCTTTACAAAATGAACCGTAATAAAAACACCATATACACACACAAGCTAAAACTCCCTCGCTTATATTCATAGAGGAAAAAAAAAATATATATATATATATATAATAAGTAAGTAAAGTTGGCGACCATAGTCGAGGGTAACCCGAAGGCTCCCTTTTCGATAGCTACTACACCAAGATGTAGGGGAGGGCGCTACTCCTTCCCTGGATGGCTCTACTTTACCCTTGATCCGCACCTTATAATGCTGAGTGTTAAGCAAGGAAGCATCAAGTACCATTTTTTGAGTCTTTGGTATGACTCGACCTGGGATTGAACCCAGGTCTCCCATCGATACATACATATATATATATATATATATATATATATATACCAGTATTCGAAAGAAATATGAAGGAGCTTCTAAGAAAAATGTCCTCTTCTAAAAGTAGATATTCTAAAAATTATCTAAATAAGTCGCCAAACAAGAATGAAAAAAAAAAAAGAAGTAAAGCCGTATAAAATTTAAAAAAATGTTTCCTCGAATGAAACTGGCGTTTTTTAACGCCAGTTTTATTCGAGGAAGCATTTTTTAAAAATTTTATCTTTTAATTTTATATTTTAATTTTAATTCAAATAAATTGAATTAAATCTTAAAAAATGTATAAATCAGAATTCGGATAAGATATGAGCGTCTAAACGAAATATACACTTCTAAAATTAAATATAATCGAAAAATATAATTCAAGTCGTTTAACAAATATTTAAAAATTTTCCGCAGACTCGGAACCACTTGCTCACACACAAGCATACATATGTTTATCACACACACACACACACACACACACACACATATATAGTCCATCTGGAAGTGGGGGGTTTCTTCGTGGGGTAATGGTTAAAGCGATGGACTGCGGAGTCGTCCTCCAGTCGCGCTATTACGTTCACTTTCGAGCAAATACCCTTGGGAAAGGTATGAACCCCCTTATCCTCCCAGCTATGGGTTAAATAGTACCCCTACTGTTCTTCTAGGAGAATAGCTTTGGCATTAAATAACCTACAATGGTTGATATACCATTAAACAAAGAAATCAAGCCAAACCCTCAGAAACTGCCATCACTTAGACACACACATGATTCTGTGACTCGAAGAGCGAAATGGAGACACTAATTCTTCACCACTAATGAAAGGAACGAATATACTTAAAAAAAAAAAATAACGGGATTTGTTTAAGACTTATCTTTTAGCTTGAACACGAGAATTAATAAACAGAACTCTTTCTCCTCCTCTCTATTTTTTTTTCCTTTCTTTTTTTTCTGAAATGGGGATTTCTCTCTTTTTACAACTAAAAAAAAAAAATACAAAAAAAAAAAAAAAAAACAACACGACATACAACCCCTTTTAGTCATAAAGAATAAATTTAAAACGCATATATACACGTATTTGTTTAAATTTACAAATTAAGACTTTACAATGTTTTTGAAGTTCAGTTCAGATTTTGAAGTTATCCCCACATTCTCCTTCGCACTTTTCTAACTCCTCTAAATGGAATGTAGCAGAAGATATATTTTGGTTTGGCGCGCAATTTAATTCGACGCATAATTTCACCCAATCAGAATGACCTATCCTATTTCCCGGGCAGCAGAAATTGGGTAAGCTACCAAACACACTCTCTTCGACTGACAACGCCGGCCAGTGCAGACGTCCCACTGGCCGCTCTTGAATAGCAGTAGCATGGACACATGAGGGAACCTATCTAATTTATGGATTCATTGCAAGGAATCCTAGTTGAATATGAATTAGATACGTTCAATACGCCACCACAGGAACAACTTTATGTCACCCCCAAAATTGGCTATGTCGATGCGATGCCTTTATTCCGCTCTCGACAGCTAGCTCTCAATTCACCTCTAGGCCATTTTAATGGAGACAACCCACGCCTCTCCACCAGACGCACAAAACTCACGGTGATTCCAAAGTTCATTTCCTCCAACGGCAACATGGCTTTCGCTAAACTACAGCGAACACAATCCCTCGCACGTCCCACGACACGCGCTGCCTTTCTCAACTTTCTTATAACTCCATTTCGTCTCCTTACTCACCACGAAACTTGCAGCACAAAAAGCAAACTACATTTTCCATGCTGCAAATAAAAACTATTCCTAAAAACACATTTCGACTATCGGCATCTTACTTCTTCATCCCTCCTTTATTTACTCCTAAAATACCTAACAAGCTTTAGCGATTACCTTACAAACTTAGCGAAGAAACAACTCAACGTAAACACAAACACGTTACAACTTTTCCTCGCTAAAACAAACAAATTTATCGCCCCAATAACAACAAAACCTAATGGCTAAAGGAACACTGATTCTAGTTTTCCTTCTCCTATGTGCTAATCCATAGCCATTTTGTTGTCCTTTCGGCTATATTGAATATTGATTTTGTAGGGAACGAATAAGTAAATAAATAAATTTGAAATTAAATTTAAAAAAAAAGAAAAAGATACCTATTAAATTTACAGAAACTCCCAGAGGTCCCTAACAGGAAAAGGAGATGACGCATGCGTAAAAGAAAAAAGGCATTCCTCTTGACAAAGGGGACCAGTCATTCTCTCTCTTTCAGGCAGTGTCCGTCGAACCAACAACACCATTTTGCTGTCTGGTGTTTGGGCACCACGCATACATCTTTGGACGTAGCGTCGGTTAGTCCATTTCACACAGTAACAGCTCTCTCTCGGTTAGCATGATGCTAAAATATACAAGACCCACAAATGAACTATAAACTAACCCTTACCGGACTTTGACAAACTTCCAAAAGAAAACTAACCCTTATGGAAGCCCGAAATACCAAATGCGGACAAATATATACATGAAACGATTATCGTATTTTTGACACCTTAAATAGGGGATTCAACCATTTCAATGTATTCAGGAAAAACTCTCACATCCATGGAATGGTTGTTGAACCCAGTAAATAAAGGAAAGTATAAAAGAAACGTCTTCGTCTCTTATCTGTTGCTGTCTTTTCTTTGATATAATTCTTTTTGGGACTTTCTTGGGCAAGGCATTACACCGATTAACCAACGTGGGGGCAAAATATAATATAACCAAAAATATGGAGTCAGATATCAAACGGCAACACAGCTTTGCCCTTTAGCCCTTGACTACTCAGACCACACAATCCCCACAATTTAATTGCTCTACTTTTTGTGGTCCCGATCACGCTAATATCTGATAGAGCTTTACAAAGCGATCTTGCAGTAAGACCTCTTGCGCCTTCTTCTATAGGTAGGCACGAAGGCTTCCAACCATTACTTCGACATTGCCCCAGTAAATTGTCATATTTCTATTTTTTGCTTTCGTGGGCTTCCTCATATGCTCTTTCCAAGGGACTGTTAATTCCCACATTACGATTTTTTTTAGTTTATTGGAGAAGAATATCAAATCCGGGCGCAAGTATGTTTTCACTATATGCTCCGGGAAAATCAATCTTGTAATAACGTCAACTCTTAATTCCTAGTCTGTTGAAGGTGACAGGATGTTTAATGCAGTCTTTACTGTCTTCTTAGGTTTCGTGCCCGCTGTGATAAACTGTATCACTCCGTAGCAGAAAGAATTTCGCATTTTTGTTTGGCGCGTAATTTAATTCGACCGTTAGGGTCGACGCATAATTTCACCCAATCAGGATGACTTATCCTATTCATCCCGGACCATCTTTCTTGGCAGCACAAATTGGGGAAGCCGTCAAACACTTTCTCTTTGGCTGAACAACTTCATTCAGTGCAGACGTTTTACTGTCTGCTCTTCAATAGCAGCAGCAGCATCGACACAATGAGGGAAGCAGTCTAATTTATGGACCCCTTGCGTCTATTTCTCTTAGACCAAGGGTTCCCAATTGAATATGAATTAGATGAATTCAATACGCCACACACAGGAACAACTTTACGTCACCCCCAAAATTGGCTATGTCGACGGCGATGCAATATTTCGCTCCGACACCTGGCTACTTCTTCACTGGGCAACATTTTCTGGAGACATTCACGCTTCTCCCCGAAACAACCAGAACCACAAACTCACGGTGACTTCAACGTTTGTCTCTTCAAACAGCAAACACGACTTTTGCTACACTATGGCGATCTATCTCCCTTGCACATCCAACAATGCCTTAACCTAACAATGCACTTTTCGCTCAGGCATTTAGCTGCTAAAATGCTTTCTCCACTCTCTCATAACTTCATTTCGTTTCCTTACTTCTTTCCTTCCTACGATACTTGCAGCATAAACGTAAACTCTTTATTCCATACTGCCATTAAAAACTTTCATATAAAACCTAACGGCATTTTCGTCTTCTTAGTTCTTCATCCTCCTGTATTTACCTTTTACAACAACACTTAGCGAGGGAATAACACACCCACGCAAGAACACATTTCTTCGCTAAAAATGGTAACAAACATTCCTATCGCTAAAACTATTCTTTGGATTCAATTTATTCGTACAGATGGCTGTGCAGACTATATCCACAATTACTTTAGATCTGATCGTGCCGCCATCTTTAACGTCATTCTGCAAGTGCTGTTTGGCAGCTGCTCAAAATATGTTTGCTTGTCTAGGAAGTATATCATATACAGATCTTATCAAGAACCTAACGTTCGCATAATCATTCCAAATTTCACACCACTTGATTTTCCATTGCATTGTGGGATTCCAGTTAGTCCATGCTTCTTGTTGTTTTAATACCACCATTTTTGTTAACCTTATCTCATCTTCTCCCTTTCGAACTTTATCCTGTATAAGTCGTCGCTTAATTTTGTATGAGGACTTATCCTCACGGTTAGTCGGAAAAAAACTAGACCCGCGCGCCCTTTTACGACCGTTCCTAATATCACTTTTTCCTAGAGTCGCTTTTCTGCCACTTGTAACTTTCTATAAGCTTTCCACTTTCTACCTGTACAGACTTCAATGCCAGCTCCAGCCACTTTTTCATCTTTGGATAACTTGTATAGTAACGCTGTTCTTATTTTCCTTACCTTAAATTCTTCGATTAAGCTTCTGAATGGGAGATATAGCGCACTGGTATTGCCATATAGGACGGCGCTAGTAAGGCATTACGGTAGGTCAAACCATCTTGTTGATTTTCCTTTTCATTTGCTCTATGTGGACCATTGTAAATTCATGGATAAATAGAGGCCACAGTATTTTGGGGATAATTGCGTGCTAGTAAATCCATGCTTTAAAACGGCCTGGTAGACCAGATTTGTCAACTTTAGTCAACCATTTTTCAAGGTTGTCTTTTGTCTCTTGTATAGCTATCGTATCCCTTAGGGAGAGGTCAATGCGTTTACCCAAACTCTTAATTGACTTTCTTGTATTGTTGGGATAGTTTCACCTGACAACTTAAAACGCTCTTTCTCCATTGCAATACTGTTCTTTAGAACGAGTGACCGGGACTTTGATGCGTTGAAACTCATTCTGGCCCATGTGACTAGTTTTTCTATGCCTTTTAAAACCCATCTTGCGCCGATTATAGATGTTGTAATGGTCATGCCATCCACATAAGCCCTTATCCGGGGTTATCTCACACCAGATCTGGTAACGGGGCCTCTACATTTCAACTCTGCAGTTTTAATCAATAGCTTCATTGCTAGCGTAAATAAAGTTGTTGAGATTGTGCAGTCGGTTATTCCCCTTTCTAGATTATACCATATCGAAATTGATCCTTTCCTTATTGTTCTCATCTTGAAAGTGTTATGATAATCCAGGATTAAATTGGATATTCTGTCAGGGACATGGTAACGTTTAAGTGTTAATTCCACTAGCTTATGGGGAATAGAACCGTAAGCATTTTTGAGGTCCAATCATAATACTGCTAGATTACCCTTATTAGTTTTTACTTCTTTCAATAATTGTGAGACGACTCCTGTATGCTCCATACATCCCGGAATGCCTGGGACACCCTCTTTTTGCTCTGATGTATCAATATAATTGTTGTTTTGTAAAAATGATATCAATCTCCTGTTCAGGATGCTGAAAAAAAATTTCCCTTGAGTGTTTAATAGAGAAATATATCTGATTGATCCTCTTTTGGAATTCATATTCCTTCGGAATATTTCCAGTATTCTACTATTTTACCTCTTCTCCAAATTACTTTTATCAACTTTCAAAGGAAACGAAGGAGTTAGGAGACATCGTTTATAAACGTTATAAGGCACGCCATTTGGACAGGGTGCAGACGCTGATTTTGTTTTAATGATGGCTTTGATTTCATCCTAGAAAATTTCTTTTAAATCAAACTCCCTTGGCGCTTCCGGTCTTATCAGGAGTGAGTTTTCTGTAAGGTCTCTGTCTCAATTTTGGTCTTTAAGATTATCATGGAGGAAGGAGTCAATTTTAGCTGGAGTACTTTCCAGATAACCGCTTCGTTTTTCCCTTAATGTGAAAGCATAAGGGTCTGTTAAAAAGGCCATCCGATTCTTTGCCCTTTCTTTTCTTCTCCGTCTGTGCCGTTCTGCTGTTCTCACGGACCTGAGTTTAGCTCGAATGATGTCTCTGAGTTCCCTTAGTGGTACCTGTTCATCCGGTTTTGCTTTTTTGTATTGTTTTCGGGGGGATTTTAATTCTGCTCTTTGTTAATTAATTTTTGTTTCTCTTCTATTTTCTTTACCACTGGATCTTTCCTTTATTTCCATGTATCCATATCGAGCCTTTGCATAACTGAGGATAATTTTGGACATCATCAATAGTCGGTTTTCCACTGATCCTTTCGCTGATATATTTTCTATTTCGCCAATAGTTGTGTCAAAATCATGCCAAGCGTTTTTGTTAGCGGCTGTTATTTGATCTTTCTGAATGCAGTGTGGGTTTCTGTAACCTCTGCTTGGAGGGACTGGTCGCTGTTGTGTGCTTCTCGGCCCTGCCCTTTTGAGTTTAACCCTGCTTCTCAAATAGTGACCGGTATGTTTTGTTCATCTTATTTAGATGGTTTGTAAACTGGGGTGCAGGTGGCTATACAGCTGCAGTTTTGTGGGTTGTAACTTCCAGGATTTGTTCAGAACAGAACGCCACATCGTTGAATAGTTCCTTCCTCGCTTTTTCTCTAATTGCTTCATTAAAGTCAGGGTGGTGCAGCCCATGTCTTACTGCTTGGAAGAATTCCCGTTTTTTTACATAGGTAAATATATATGGTTGCTGGAGTTACATATTGACTCTTGACCGAGCCTTCAATCAGAGACGCACCTGTGTAAATAAGCGGAAGAAGATAACGTGATCTAATTGGAAGTAAGTGGACGTTTTGAAATAATATATGCAGATGCCCGCGGCAGTCGAGTCAGTGAGTGCGTTGCGGAGCCGATAAGCATGTCGACCCCGCAAATGATTTAAGTTTAATGCGTGCTAGTAGTGACAGCCAAAGACAATGAAGGGAACAAAGGCAAGGTAAACAGATACAACAAAAGTGACGATTTATTGTCGGAATTACAAACGTGTGTGTAAAGTACGTGGCGGTTGTATTTGGATCTTAAGCTAGATGGGTGATGTCGATAGCTGGTATGGTCGAGTCGTAGATGTGCGCAGCTGAATGTTCGATGAGGGTAGCTGGCGTAGGTCGAGTCGTGGGGATATAGCTAGATGTTTGATGCGGGTAAGCTGGGATCGGTCGGTCCGTTGAATGCAGCTGGACGATCGTTGCGGGAAGCTGAGGTCGGTCGAGTCGTTGAAATCGATGTCCCGGTTTTGACAGTACGTTGGGTTAACCGGGGGCGTGTCGATCTGGTTGCTAGCCCGTACAGCAAGTCGTACGTGGGCCAGATGTTGCAATGCTAGGGAGGTCCGTAACAGCGAGTCGTTACGTGGACTGGGTGCTGCATTGCTGGAGCGTCGCGGTTGGTAGATAGATATCCCAGTTTTGACAGTACGTTGGGTTAACCGGGGGCGTGTCGATCTGGTTGCTAGCCCGTACAGCGAGTCGTACGTGGGCCAGATATTGCAATGCTAGGGCAGTCCGTAACAGCGAGTCGTTACGTGGACTGGATGTTACATTGCTGGAGCGTCGAGGTCGAAATCGGTGTTGGCAGCTTGGTCGTGTAGAGTCGAGCGAGTTGGTGACTAAGACTGAGCCGTGTCTTAGTACTACGGACCAAGTGAACGGACGGGAAAACCGTGGCTAAGGTTTGCCAGGCCTTAACACATACGAAGTCGAGCGAGCGGATTGGTGGAGCTAGGGCTTTGTCGTGCCCCTAGCTGTGCGGGAGTATCGTTTACGGTAGCTATGGCTGGGTCGCGCCAAAGCTGTGCGGACGTATCGTTGACGGTAGCTATGGTTTTGTTGTGCCCCATAGCTGTGTGGGCGTATCGTTGACGGTAGCTATGGATTTGCCGTGCCAAAGCTGTGCGGGTGTATCGGACGATAGCTAAGGCTTTGCCGTGTCCGAGCCGTACGAGCATGTCGGGACGGCTGCTATGGCTGTGTCGCGCCAAAGCTGTGTGGACGTGTCGGATGGTAGCTAAGGCTTACGTGCCAAAGCTGTGCGAACGTATCGGACTGTAGCTAAGGCTGTTTCACGCCAAAGCTGTGCGGACGTACTGAGACGATAGCTAAGGCTTGCGCGCCAAAGCTGTGCGAGCGTATCAGACGGTAGCTAAGGCTTTGCGCGCCAAAGCTCTGCACTGTCGAGCGAACAGGCCAGGAGGCCGCGACTAAGATTGGCGCTATCTTAGCGCTGCGCAGGTAGTGAAGCTGTAGCTAAAGGCTAACCCGGGACCTTTAGTGCATACCAATGCGATAAAAAAAGGAGAGTGAATCTACCACTGAGGGATGAATCTACCACTAGAAGTGGCGGTGAGGTGAATGCAACCACGATAACGTAGGATCCAACCTCGTGGAGCCGAGTGGCCCCTGAGAGCGTCCGCGTAGACCTCTGTATTTATCGAAGCGTCCCACCAACGCATGAATATGGCACAAGGCCGTTTTTAAGGTGGGCCCGGTCGCAGGGCCGAAGCCCACACGCGTCCGGCAAGGCCAAAAATACCTTCGGCCCCGTCGGCATTCCCCTTTTTGGGGCGCCAGGCAATAAACCCAACCCCTCCGAAGGGGGTATAAGCCTGGGAGGATGGCCCCCTGGGGCCGGAGGAAATCTCCAGTGCCGAGGCACACCCAGCAGAACCGCCCAGAGGTTAGACGGCCTACCGAATGCAACCCAAGAACTGGAGAGGAAAGGCCACACTCAAACGCCCTAGATCGTCCGCGGGGACCTCTGAATTTTTCGCTGTCGAAGCCTTTTTCATATGAAAGAAAGGCAACACCACTTCTGTCGCGCCACGTAAATAGAAAGTTCTTCTATAAAAAATGGACTTAGAAAATAAGTACTTCTTGAGCCTGGTATAGGCTAGCGAAAATAATTAATTCCATTTTTACAGAATTATTTCTGGCAGAAGTGTTTTGCAAATGTA
Source organism: Sepioteuthis lessoniana (assembly GCA_963585895.1). Taxonomy (NCBI): domain Eukaryota; kingdom Metazoa; phylum Mollusca; class Cephalopoda; order Myopsida; family Loliginidae; genus Sepioteuthis; species Sepioteuthis lessoniana. The sequence continues at coordinate 262,492 of CAUZXS010003576.1, forward strand.
GATAAATGTTAATTTATCCTTTTCTTAGCTGTAACGGCCGTTTAGAGTTGACAAAGGGCTTTGTCATTTCCGGCCGTACTCGGATGTAATTTTTCTTGGGCGAACGAGTAATCAGATCTGTTTATGTTTGTAGGCAGGTCGCAGCAAGTGCGCCTCGCAGGGCTTTGTGGTCCATATCAGGCCCCCGCTTGAGCAACCCCGTCCGAGAAGCAGAAGAAGTGCTAAGTGTGGTCTTGAAGATAACACAGCGTGCTATGGCCAAAAGAAGAAGTTTTAGCGAGGAGAATTGTTACGTTGTTCCTTCTTCGCTATATTGTTGGAAGGAAAATAAATGAGTTGAACCAAGATATAGAAAAGTTTTTAAGATAGTTAAATGGCAGCCAGAATAAAGGGTACCTTTATGCTGCAAGTCTCGTAGGAAGGAAGGAAATAGTTATTGGGTTGAGAAGGAATTATAGCAGGTAAATGCCTGAGCGGAATTTGCGTGCTACAGTTAAGGCATTGTTGAATGTCTAAGCGAAATATGCGTCGCTGTATACGGAGCAAAAAGTCGTGTTTGCAGTTTAAGGACAGGAATGATGTAGTCACCCATGAATGTGTGGTCCTGGTTGCTGTAGGAGAGAGGCATGAATGTCTCCAGATAATTTTGTCCAGGAATGAGGTAGCTGGATGTCTGAGCGCAATTGCGCGTCGCTGTAGACATAGCAAAAGTTAGAGGCGACATAAAGGTGTTCCTGAAAGTGGCGGATTACGTGCATCTAATTCATGTTCAATTGGGAACCCATGGTCCAAGATGGTAGACTCAAGAGGTCCATAAATTAGATGGCTTTCCTCCTGGTGTTGTGCTTCTGCTGTTATGCAGGGAGCGGACAGAGAAGTACGTCCGTCCTTTTCGAAAGGTTCTGAGGAAGAGATAGTTTGGCGGGCTTTCACCATTTTTATGTTGTCCGGGAAAATGATCCTGGCTGAATACGATAAGTCATCCTCATTGGGCGAAAATATGTGACGACCATAACGGTCAAATTAATTTACGCGCCAAACAAAAATACGAAGTTCTTTCTGCTACAAAGTTATCGGTCAATATAGCAATCTGTCTCAGTCTATCCCTGTCTCCGTTCGTCTCTCACACACCACAGAAGCTTCAACCCCTTTTGAGAATAAAGTGTGAGAGTTATAGTCTTATAAAAAAGTGTTGTTCTTCATTACCCATTCATCGATATACAACACTGGTTACCCAGTTTTAATCTTAAAAGCAAGACCTATATACAACACTGGTTACCCAGTTTGAATCTTAAAAGCAAGACCTATATACAACACTGGTTACCCAGTTTTAATCTTAAAAGCAAGACCTATGAAAGAACGGGTGAACCTTCTCTTGGGGTCAACAGCCATCTAGCACATGTTTATAATCATTCAAACATTTGACACATGACAAACGGTATACTTGTACAGTCAATGTTAGTATGGTGGAGAGAGTGTTTTGTGCAGCACAAGCAATGACCACTTAAAACAATTCACATGTGTAGTTAGTTCAGTTGTACATGCGTACATTCTGTTTCACTCTTGCACGACTTACAAATTGCAAAATCTCAGGGCAAAGAAGAGATAGTAATGAAGGCTGGCGTAAAATGCTACTGGGAACCCTCAATTTGAACTTCACACCTGGGTGGTGAGAAATTGACGGTCGCTGACAGAACATCTTGTCTAAATGTGCTTATTTCACTCGAAAGCGGCCCTTTCTTGAGAGGGCACTGCTTTCTCTTCATAGGGAAAAATCGGGGAAAGGTGCCCTAAAAAAAGCTTGCTCATATATGTCCCTGTCATTAGGTATGAATGGCTAGTCATCCAATCCCCAGCTACGGATAAAACAGTTGGATAGATTTGGCTCTCTAGCTTTGGTTGAGCAACCAGTCAAAAAAGAAGGAAAATCTTTTAATTTAAAACCTGAGGAGAGTTGTTCAGGAGAATCTGTGGCATATTGCTGGACCATTCTTCTGTTATCAGCTTATCTAAGAATGTGGCAGGTCACCACTGGTGGTCCCTCAAATACTGAGTTCAACAGGAGACTCCATTATCATCATATATATGCATACACACACACACACACACACACACACACATATATATATATATATATAGGGAGAGAGAGAGAGAGAAAGAGAAATGGAAAAACAAAGTAATTCAAAATTGATGAAATTATTAGAAGGAAAGTCGACATTAAAACGTTTCGGTTTTCATGAATCTTCGTCCGGACTTTAAAATGGTGAAACATGTGTTGATAGAACAATGATGGATGTTTAATAAAATGCAAAAACAAGGAAAAGAAAATTATATACAAAGAAAGATCATATAATCGTTCAATCATTCAATCAGCGTTCGTTTTCGAAAATCTATCACATGATTAACACGGGCAATGATGTTGAACAAATAGAACCACTAAGTGAAGAAGAAGAAGAAGAAGAAGAAGAAGAAGAAGAAGAAGAAGAAGAAGAAGAAGAAGAAAAGAGAAATGAAGGAAGGAAGATATATAGAAGCAGAAGAAAAGAGAGAAAGGAGTAGAAAGGGAAAGAAAAGAAAAAGAAAAAAGAAAAGAGAGAGAAGAGATAAGAGAGGACAGGAGAAGAAAAAGAATAGAGAGAAAGAAAAGAAAAGAGAAGAAAGCAAAAGAAAAGGAAGTAGACAAACAAATATAACATATGTAAATAGGGTTAGATCGTATGAATCTCGGCCGTATGTAAATTGTTGTGTCCATTAACGAGAATGCAAGTTTTTGCTAGTTGGTCAGTACTGGTGAATCCATGTGCGGTAGTCCTTCGTAGAACATTACTTATGAGTTTGTGTTTACTTTTTCAACAGTACACGTCATGTCTAACTCGTCTTACTTGGATGGGTTATGAGTAAATATGGGTTATGGGTAAATAGCTGTACAGCAGCTGTTTTGTAGAGTGCTGCTTCTAGGATTCATGTACATCTCTCTCTCTTTATATATATATATATATATATATGACGATGCCATGTATATTAATACATCAGATGACATTACAAACTTATGTAAAATTAGATAAGTATTAAATAAGTTTTGAATAAGTTGTATGAAAATTGACAAGTGTGAGGCATGAACTCTTAAGACTGGCCCTGCTAAGGATACTTAAAGTGCACACACACACACACACACACACACATAGAACCCAGGGCTTTGAATACGTTGATTGTAACCTCATAAAAGAGTATCCTGATATGATACTAAACAGCATCCAGTCATGAGGAGCCAGTTCGAAAGATCTTGTAATTTGTGCAGATACCATTACTCCCAGGTCCACTCTCATCCAGAGTCAAGACTCCATCTATACATCAAAGAGATCTGCTTGAAAATTATTTGTATTAGATAGGAATACTTGAAACCAAACAACTATGTGCAAATTATTTGTAATAGATAGGAATTCTTAATTCCTTATGATTTTATTTTTTACACCAGCATTAGCTGATGGTCTTTCACTGGCGTTTGAGTGACAGGAATTCTCCTCAGGTCTCCAAGACTCTTCTCAGTATTCTGGCAGATCTTGATTATACCGTAGTTTGAAGGGTTTCATCTTTTCCTCCGGTTTCCAATTCATCCAGCCCTCTTAAAAGCCTTTGGGGACTATTCCAAGCGCACCAATTTTAATTGGTATTATCATAAACCTTCATATTCCATAGCTTTTTTAGTTCTCTCACAAGATCCAAGTACTTGTCTCTTTTCGTTTTCTTTGATTTTCACCCAGTGAGTCCGCTGGGATGGTAAAGTCCAAAATACTCCAGGTTCTCTCTCTCTCTCTCTCTCTCTCTCTCTCTCTCTCTCTCTCTCTCTCTCTCTGTTTGTTAATTATCACTAGGTCTGGTCTTCTGACTGGGATTAGATAATCTGTTTCTATCTTAAAATCCAAGAGAATTTTATGCATCTTCTTCTCTATGATAGATTCTGATTTGTGCAGATATCATTTGATAGTAAGTAGTAAAGTTGGCGACCATAGTCGAGGGCAACCCGAATGCTCCCTTTTCGATAGCTACTACACTAAGGTGTAGGGGAGGGTGCTACTGCTTTCCCTGGATTGCTCCACTTTACCCTTGATCTGTACCTTATAATGCTGAATGTTAAGCAAATAGCATCAAGTACCATTTTTTTAGTCTTTGGTATGACTCGACCTGTGATTGAACCCAAATCTCCCAGGCCATTGGCGAAATGGTCAAATTTCAATTTCTTGCACAATTCCCAGTGGATCCCCTTCCCCTCCCAGTCGTGTACAGTCTTATACTCCCTTTACATTTGTTTGCTTATTATTATTATTTTATTCTTTTGAGAGTTTTTCATGTCATTGTTAGGTGATGATTTTTCACTGGAGTCTGAGTGACAGCAAATCTCCTCAAGTCTCCAGAACTCTTCTCAGTATTCTGGCTAATCTCAACAATGCTGTAGTTTGGAGAGTTTCCACTTGTCCTCTTATTTCCAAGTCCTCCAGTCTCTGTACCAATCCTTTTGTGACTCCACCGACCACACCTGTTATAATTAGCATCACCATTACCTTCATGTTCCATAGCTTCTTCGGTTCTCTAGAAAGGTTTAAGTACTTATTTCTCCTTTCCCTTACTTTCAGTTTTACCCTGTGATCAGTCGGAACAGCAAAGTCCACTATTAGGCAGGTTCTCTTTTTTTTATTGCCTATCACTAGGTCTAGTCGTCTGGTCGAGATTAGATGATCCGTTTGTATCTAAAAAATCCGAGAGAATTTTGTGCGTCTTATTTTCTAAGATGGATTCTGGTTTGTACATATACCATTTGTTCGTATGGTCAAATTTAAACTTGCACAATTCCCAGTAGATCACCTTCCCCACCCAGTTGTTGGTTGGTCTATTGGGTTTTATGGCATATCAACCTTTGTAGGTTATTTAACGCCAAATACATTTTTATGTAAATAATCTGTTCTATTTAAAACAATTCAGTTTAGCATAAGTTTTTCTTTTCATCCCAACATGTTTCAGCATTTTTCCTGTCTTATCCTTTTTACTTATTGTCGTAGATGTGCATTTCCAGTCGAATTTCCCATCCAGATTTTGAGTTTCTGTTCGTCTCCTTTAGTAGAACACCGATTTTATCAGACTAATTTTGTTCCTGTATAGATTAGTTCATTTAATTCTGTGATGTTGTTCGTTGAGATATGTGTTAGTAATTCATTTATTTTTTCAGTTTCTGCCTTGACTATTTTCCAACCTTGGTTTCTTAGCTATGGTAATCTAGTCTTCTTTTCAGACATAATTCTCTTTAAAATCTCTATATTCATTTTTGCTTCTTGTGTTAGTCTTTGTTCTGTGTGGTTTGGGTGTGTAGTGCTTCGATTGTTATTACTTTACCGTTCATTTCGGTTAGAGTGTTCTTGCTTTTCAGTATTTAATGTGTCAATTATTGTATTAGAATCTTGTTGCCTTGATTATTTGTTGCTGTATTTATTATATTTCAAGGTCAGAAAATCAACTTTTCTTTGTTATCGTCCTAACTTGGTCTGCGAGTCTTTGGATTGTTGTCTAAAATCTTGCGTATTCTTCCCAGATTTCTATCCTCCTTTTTCTATACCCACTTTGTGTAGGGTTGCTCCTAAATTACAGTGAAATGTAAGTTTGTTGTCTTCCGTAGTCCATTTTCTGCGTTGTTGTGTCTGGTTTGTGTGGTTACTTAGGTCCTCGTTCGTGTAACAGATAAAAGAACAGTCAACATTTGCAGGATAACGATCAAATCCTCTATGTTGGCTATCAAGAGAGCACGTCCTTTTAGGAGATGCCCGTGGTGTAGTCGTTATCGTCGTAGGAAATGGACACGGCGACACGAGTTCAAATCCTGGACGAGACTGATTGCATTTCACATTGCACTAATTTCCTTGGGGAAGGTATGAATCCAATTATTCTCCCTTCAGTTATGGATAAATAGTAGGAGAGACTAGGTTCTTCAGCCTTGGTTAGACAACTAGTCTAGGAGAAGGAAAACTCTGAATTCAAACCTGTTAAACTCTGCTTAAAAATTGACCTTGTGTCATATCCTGCCCGAGCGGAGGGGGTTGGTAAATAGTATCAAGAGAGCACCTGCCAATCGTGACACTCAGACTTATAGTCTAGGTCCTATGTTGTGTTATGTTTCAATTTTTCATTTTTATCACGAGTATATTGTGACTATACCGGACTCAGGGGTTGTTTAAAATCTGCACACTTGTCATACATGTGACCAAATAAGAGAGCTCAAAAGTGGGTCACCAATAAAATAGTTTGGCAGTTTTTTTTTCCTCATCAATAGACGCCACCCTGATCGATGGGTAGCCATAGTTTCCTGACTGAAGTATTTGACCCTGGCCGTTGAACTGTGAAATTGTTCCGCCTAACATCTGGTGAGGCTCGCCGTTGACCCAACTTTAGATTCATCCGCCTTACTTCACATCCACCATGCTGCTTCCCGTGGCTTCTAGTGATATGTATTCAGTGAAATTATCATTATTAGATAAGAATAGTTACTTGAAACCATATAATTGTGTATGAATTATTAGTATTTGATCAAAACTCTTGAAACCATATAATTGTGAGCAAATTATTTTTATCAGATTTTTGTATCATCATAGGGAGTTGATATGCCATTAATCAAACCAAACCAAACTAAACTAAATGAAACGACATACACACTCTAGTACACACACTCACATGCACTCTTACACAAACTCTTGCACACACACACACACTCACACTATTTCTCACAAATAATTATGCATATATATACTGGTGTAGAAACTAAATAAAATAATTCAGTTTGACCCACTTTGGAACGTACCCAAAAAACACTTAGTGGTCAAATTGCTATAGAACGCACCGACAGAGTTACCAAGGTATATTGTGACGTTCCGACTTATTTTATGGCCAATCAAGTTCATGCCTGCCCTTTTTTCATTCCATTGCTCTACCAGAGCCGGTTTTTTGGTGTCCTTGTGGTGAATCCATTCACTGACTCATTAATTGTTTAAATACGGGCAGTGTTATATTCTCATGTGCCGTATCATGACGACACAATAATTAAGACGCAATGATAAAGACAGACGCAGTAATAAACGACGCAGGAAGACTTCTTTAACAACATTTACCTCTCACTTTATTGCAAGGGTTCGAAAAGGTTGTGTGGGGTTTTACTGTGAGAGGGAGCTGGAGATCGAACATAACTGCAATATTTTGACTCCCTCACTCTTATGGCCGTCACGTTGTGTCTTTCTTGTTCTCTTGATGCTCAACCGGAGGCCTAGGGGCTCACTCTGCTGGGTAATCTGCTACATCTTATCAGCAACTTCTCAGGTCCCCAAACTCCATCGGGGTTCCCCAGGGCCCCCTCAGCCGGGTGTGGCTTTCCCTACCACATCTCGTCTCTAACTCTCCGGAACTCTACTGGCAACTCCGACTGCTCTCTAACTCAACTGGCTCGTCGAACTCAACTGAGTTATATAATCGTTCGACGCCCACTCGATCTTTGAAATCGAATGTTTAATCCTCATCAAGCGGAAATAACTGTCATGCAGTTCAGAGGTCACTCTCTTCCGGTGCATCACTCTGTGGTGTACCATGGGATTTTTTTAGCTCGTCCCACTTCATTAGCCAATTTCCGCCCACGCGATTTCCTCTCATAACTGCCATTAGAATGTGTCACCTCCTTCCGTTGCATCAACTTGAATGGCATTTTTGGCCGGGTCAAAAGGTCAAAACATAACAGCAGCAGCAGTTAAATAATAAGTCGAGATTCGGCATTCCATAGCCAATGGTCTACAGTCTACGACACTTTTCGACTTGAATGCCGGGGACATTTTCTTCATTGTAACCACGTGATTTCCAGCTATCAAGAATACCTGTAAACTCAACAGTCATCAGTAGACTAACATTTAAAAATGACTGAATCTCAATCAGTAACTGACGACAAATGGAATTAATGGAATAAATGGAATTACAATTATGTGTATGCTCTCTCATTCCTTTTCTTATCTCAATTGGCTGGGGCTATAGAATACACCAACTGCATCTCTGCAGTGATGTCCTGGATATAATATAAATCAATCTCATAGTGAGGTCCCGGTCCTGGTGCTTTGGATAATGTGGAATACTCTTTAATGCCATTACTCCCAGGGGGCATCTGTTAGGGTCCCATCTATGAGTCAAATAAAACTGTTAAACATTTGTCTGTGTGCAAACAAATAACTGATGTTGAATTATAAGTGTTACATAGCAATACTTGAAACTATAGGGAATAAATTTTAAAAATATATATATACATATAAGATTTACACTCCTGTATTTTTAAATGGCCGTGATGCCACTTGTTCCCGAAACAAAGATGGCGGACGTCGATAAACTAATCAGTCTCGGAAACCTATTGGTCAGGAAAGTGACATGGTTAGTACTCACAACTACATCCGCTACTTTGATTTTTTTCCCGCGCATTTGGAGCTGATTGCATGACAAGGATTGCCTATATATACTCTCGTCTTCCAAGAACTCATTTTTTTCCATTGTGACTTCCAGAGACAGCACTCTCACTCTCTCCATTGTGACTTACAGAAACAACACACCCACTCTCTCATACATTTTGACTTCCAGCAGTCAACCCCACGAAAATGTATACATTCTACAACCTTTTTCTTTCTTGTTCTACCTTTTCGGTTAGACTTGCTCCCGCCTCGAACACAACCACTGAAATTTCGTCAAACCCCGAAAGAGACAAACAACCAACATGGGAGAAGACTCATGCCTTCAAGGACACGTTGCTATATTCCTATATATCAATACCTTACATGAAATACTTAGTCCACGTACATTTTATAGTCTACAGGACACTTTCAATATTTAGTCTTTTTTCATAATATCCGTGTTTGTACACGCATACACACACGCACACTCAGAGGAATATTCAACAGACTCGTGTTAGTTACATACACACGCACATAGGAATATTCAACAGACTATATTAGAATATTTGTAATGTTTCTTTTTCATGTATTTCTTGATATATAAATCTAATTTTGTCTGTACTGCTTTGTTTTGAATGTTATTTTGTACGCGTCGTTTCACATCTTGTATTTCATTTGCCTTTTGTAGGAGAATGGACCTGTATTTAGTATTTAAGTTCTCCTACAAGTTTAATGTTGAAGATAGGTTTTGAAAGAGTGTTTAGAAAAAAGGTTGGATAGGGCATGATACAGACATAATATAGGCACATGGATAAAGTGGTAAATGAAGGAAGCCAATGAGTGAAGAATATGCAACAAATGAGTAAAAGATATGAAACAAATAATGGTTGTAAAACGGTGCGGACAAAATGAACATTTAAAACAAGGCGACGAACAAAAACAAATTTATATATTAAAATAATTAAATTTACATTGATACCTAAAAGAAATTACTAACTCTACTAACATAATAATAGTGTGTGTATATGTGTGAGCTCGTGTGTGTGTGTGTGTGTAACACAACTAAGCTACAACAAGAATTGCAAGTTTAAAATGTCCTTTTTTATGGTTAGAAACGGGCAGTTTCTCAGAGACGGGAAAGCGTCTCATAGTCCTTGTATATGAATGTCTGCGAGGCCCATTCATGGTGTTGCTTTTCTCTCCTGTTGATTCACGCTGAAAGGAGTGTGTTGCTGCTGCGAAGAAATTTGGTCAAAAGAGAAAGAGGGTGTTTGAAGACGATGTATTTATAGAAAATACGCGTCTTGTAGGTGGCTCAAAAACGCAGGACTTGAATTTACGCGCGCCGACGTAGTTTTAAGCATATCACGTGGTCCTCCTGGCCAATGGTTTCCCGAGATTGAATATTGAGCGTCCGCCATCTTTGTGGGAACAAGTGGCATACCGCCCAAAATAATTTATATGAGTGTAAAGTCCTATACTTTTCAAATATATACCAACATAAATTGTGAAGGACCAAACATATTCACCAAACAACAGTACCCCTACAAAACCATTTAACAGTGTGCAAACATAATTCATAAGTAAAAAGTAAATTTAGCGACCCGAAGGCGCCCTTTTCAATAGCTACTACACCGAGGTGTCGAGGAGAGCGCTACTCCTTCCCTGGATTGCTCCACTTTATCCTTGATGATTACCTTATAATGCTGAGTTTTAAACAAGTACCATTTTTTGACTCTTTGGTATGACTCGACCATTGGTCAACACTCTACTCATTAGACTAATCATGTCAAATAGTACAACTTAAAATTATTTAACTGTTTGCAAACAAATGACCTCTAGCTTAAAATGTTTCCTAAGAACTATTCCTTTACAAATCATATATATTTAATATATATGTAAAACAGGATTTGGCATTAAATAACACACAAGAGTTGGTATGCCGTAAAACACAACCAACCATTCTCTCTCTCTCTCTCTCTCTCTCTCTCTCTCTCTCTCTCTGGATAAACCTTCTCTTCTGTCTTATGAGCTCATCAACCCATTACTCAAGCTACGCACTTCGCTGACACATTGTTTTAGTACTTTAGTCCGTTCAAAATAAATATTGTTAATGTTATGTGCTCTCCTGTATTTTTTTTTAATGTTAAATGCTTGGGGTTGTTGACACAAGGCCATCGTTTTAGGGTACCCCCACATACTCACATGCTAACTTACACAGAATCTTTTACACAACATTCATACACATACTCGCTTGCACTCACGCTCTTTCTCACAAACGCATATGCAGACACTAGGATTCACACACATATACTGTCTCTGACATTCATACACTCTTTTACACACATAGATATACTAAAATCTATGTTATGAAATACTTGGAGAGAATTTCAGTAACGTTTCTAGTGTTTTCGCAAGAAAAATATGAGGGAAAAAATTTTAAAAACACAGCAAAAAAAAAAAAAAGCATTTTTAATTCTAAAATTAAGTAAAAGCTTAAAACAATTAGCGTAGTTTTCTTTCTTATTAACCTTTCATTAAAAATAAAAAATTCAAAAATCAACAAAGTTAGAAATAAACCTACTTCTCAGAGATTTTATCTATTGAAGTTCTAAAACTTAAACTTAATTTTTGCTAATTGTTTTAAAGATTTTATCATTTAATTCTTATTTTCGGGGAAAAAATTATCTGAAATCAACAAGTTAATTTCAAAAAGAAAAGTTTCTATGAGACATTAATTCAATTTATTTACATAAACATAGAACGCCTGTGTCAGTAAGAATAAATAAATGTATAAGTATTTTTTTAATGGTTACGTAAGTTAAAATCTTGTGATTTTGGAATGGGAATGGCTATGTTAAAATCTTGTAGGAATGCTATATATATATATATATATATATATATATATATATATATATATATATATATCATAATTTTGACATAAAATACATAACTAGGAAAATTATGCTTTCTTTGTTTTTTAAATGTCACTTTAAAAAATAGTATAACAGAAATTTGGTAGGTTTGTATGCATTTTTTTTCGCTGGGATTCAGAGGGAAAGTAGAAAACTTTTCCGTTTCATAACAGTTTAAAAGGTATTAGTCTATACTGACTGAGGTAATCACGGAAATAAACGAGTGTTTCCGAAATAACGCGGCCACACAGGTTTCTTAATTTTGTTGCCATAACTTGTGATTTACGAAAAGTAACGATCGTTACCGAAGTAGAACTTAGTTTCGACACAGTAAAGATGCGAGCCATTGAAATTGTACACAATGCCAAGGAGAGGTGAGACTGGCATGAATGGTTGATTTATATGTAGGGGAAAAAAACTCAGCTTTGTTCATTCCTCATTATATGGAATATTACTTATTTGTACATATAGTGATTGTTTTGTACACTTTTCATCAGAAGAATGAGTGTCGATTGTTGAAAGATACAAAAAACATGGGCAAAAATTTCAACTTTGTTATCAACCGTTGCTTTTAAAAGTTTTTACACCGTGATCATTTTATGTTAAAAAATAAAAAATAAAAAGTTGAAGCCATCTTCCAGTTCACGGAATTACTATTACTCAGAATACAGAACATTACAGAAGCTCCAAGGAAGGATATTTTGGATCTGAATAAGTTTTGTGCCGAGATCTATCCAGGATTACAAACAGCTATTGTTATTTATCTCCAAAATATCATACCCGATTTTATAACCAACGATACATAACCCATCAAAATAAACCTGTGGCCTTTGTAAAATCAACACAACTATAAATATACATTGTTTTTTGTTTTTGTTACCCTAAAAGCAACTTGTCTGTTTTATTTGTGTGTGTTTTATTCACCATTTTATCTACAGAAATGCAACCAACACCGAACGGTCGACCTAATCCAAAGGCACAGGGTTATCAGACATTTGAAAATGAAGCCAGCACTACACTGTTCTGTCCTGAAGAAATTGAAAATTTACAGAATAGCAGGCAGGACCTTGATAAGGAACCTGAAGAAAGTCCCCCATCTCCCAACAGAAACCAACAAACTACGAGTGGGAGTCCTGAACCATCGTCTTTCAACCATCGATATGAAGAATTAATGAAAGGTAGCGAACAATGTCCTACATGTCGTGGACTTGGAAGAATACCACGCCGTAAGTAATAATTAAATTGAATATACTTTATTCTAATTTTATTCAAACGTATTAACACCATAAAAGAGTTATATATATATATATATATATATATATATATATATATATATATATATATATATAATGCTGAAATAATATCCAGAATATAGATTAATAATCCAAATTTGTAATATGAGTTTAGGTAAAGATAGCTACTATTGATTGTGTTCATCTTGTTTTGAAAATAAATAATTCGATAAAATATCTTATTTTTTTATTTTATGTTCATTTTATTCTGTTTTGTCTGGGTAGGGCATTTTTGTGATTTATCTTTCTGTACTGTTTAAATTTTACGAAAGTTTAAAAGAGGGGCGGGTACTATTTTTAAAATTAAACTAAAATGGGTTACGTTTTGTTTTTGTTTTTTTAAATTCATCAAAACGTGTTGGTAACATGAAACGAGTTTTTAAAATATTTAAAAAAAAAAAAAAGATAAATAACTTCTAATTTTTGTTTTGAGATATTTTTCCTTAGATGTGTACGTAACAAAACATTTTTTTAATCTTTTAAAAATACGATAAAGACATGTTATCGTTTTTATTTTGATGTTGAGGGGATCATTTATTTATTATTATTAGATTAATTTTTTTTCACTCGTAGAAATCTTATTAAAACATGATTTTAAATAGGTGATTTTAAAACAAGTACTTAAATTTCAATTTGTAAAATTATACTATTAAAAAATGTGTTATTCTAAATTATATTGTAACATAATAAATTAAAGAAAAGGGAATGTTTATTTTGTTTTGTACGCAAAATCTTACAAAAATATAGTTTCCAAGTTTTCTTCTTGGATTGGGAGATAAGTAAATAATAAGTAGATAATTAAAAACTGACGTCTAATGTAATGTGTTGATACAAATTTGCAATATGAAATTAGGTAAAGATATCGTTGTTCCATGATTGATGTGGACTCAAAAAGTGATGTTTTTATTTATTTTAATTTTTTTTTTTAGATGAGTAAATTATATTTATAAGTATACACTAATTTTGATTAGAATCCAAATAACATCATTGCCTAAAAATAGTCCATGTGATATTAGTGCGTGTGTTGTTCAGACATCAAATTTGAATAATGACGTTTTTTATGTAGATGATCTATTCTTTTGTTTACTTGTTGATTTTTGCCTAAAGATGTTAAATATTTTCGACATCTTGTTTTCTTTCTTTCTTTCCTGCCGTCTAACAATTATGAGTGACAAAAATAAGTCATGTGGGGAAAATAACATTGGGCAGGGGGACCATAAGGATAAACTTTTAAGAGGATTTTGGGGTACAATGGTTGATTTATAACTAATTATCCCAGAGACTTTGTACAGCTGGAAAAAGATACGATTCGTTTGTATGAGATGCATGTTTTTATTTCATTTTATTTTTTCTTTCATTTTTATAACATTAAGAAATATTGATGCGGGGGGGGGGAATTAGTTTTTAAAGTCTGCTCTCGTTAAAACTACTATTTTTGTCGCATGACCATTATTACTGGTGTTTTTCCAAAATGCCCAACCATGTAAATTTCTGTTAATTCTGTCGTCATGTGTTAAAAAAAAATGAAATAAATATGGATTACAATAACATTAATAATAATAAATGCAGTACTTACATTTATCAGCAAGAAGTGTAAATTGTTTGTTATTGGCTTCATTTAAAAATATATTACTGAACAGTTACAGTTAAGTCCTATAAATTATATATATCTGCCATAATTCGACATCTTCTAAATTTGAGTAAATAGCGGTGTGAAAGACTAGAAATATGGTCGAAAGCTGAATTGTAGCTAGTTGAAGTCGTAATGTTGGGATTCAATTGTTCACTAAAAAAAGCAAATGACTGGAACTTATTCTTATTTTAATGAATGTAAATATTACATTTCTCATATATAGTACATCAACAGAAATTTTCGTCGTTGGGTTATTCTGGACAGGGGCCTTACGTATGTTTATTTTAAAAGAAAAATGTCAAGGACATCAGTTATAGACTCTGGTTATAACCTATTGATTGATAACAGTTGTTGATATATATCTCTAGACACTTCTCTGATGATAGCAATATTTATTGAGTGACAATCGTTATTGGCAACAAAAACTTATGCTGACATTTTTTCTTTATTCTTGGTAAACCTCTAAACTTTATCGACCGATAAAATTTATCCTAAGAAAAGTTCTCTGATACTGAGAGTCAATAAAACCCAAACGAAGGTAATTGTTATCAATGTCCGGCGAAAGGGTTCTGTTTGGCCATTGGGGATATCTGTTTGTTTGTTTGAATAAATATTAAAACTAAAGGCTTGTTCGTAATCAAAGAAGTGCTTGCCTAAAACAGGAAAACTTTTTGTAACAAATTTTTGTTCCTTCTGGATGCCTTATACTTTTCTAGCCTTGTGCCATAACTAAATTAAGCTTAGTAAATAACTCTAATTATTGACCTTTTTAGTACTTTAACATACGGTGCCTCGCTGTGGAACAACTGTTCACGAATTTGTCTCTGTAGAAACTTATGCTAACAACAGTAGGGATTTCGTTCCTAGTTTTAGTGCCGTAACTTAGCTAAAATAAATGTTAAGGGTCTAAAGTATTATTTTTTTCTCGTTTTTGTATACAAACTAAATGACCCTGTGAACCTGTTGGGTTCTCATAGTAGGCACATCTGGTGATGTAATGGTTAGCAGGCTCGACTAGCAAACCTACACGAGTGAGTTAGTCTCATTTAGATGCCTTTTTCATATGGCCTTATGTTACATTTAAGCAAAAAGCTTAGTAAATTACCTGTTGAGTTCTCATTGTAATATGGTTTCATGTTTATATTGATGCTTCTATTCAGGAAGGAGTGAAGGATTCTAATTAGCATTTCATAGTTAACAGCTGTCCATGATGATATTTAGAAAAAAGTGAAGGGTTCTAATTAATAATTTCATAGTTAACGGTGGTCCTTGATGATATTGATGCTTCTATTTCAGTTATCCTTATGAACAAAAAATACTTTCCATATTTTTTATGCTCACTGGAAAATTAAGACTTTAACAATTAGTGTTGTTTACATTTTTAGTATGAGCAATGGTTACCTAAGGGCCATAAACATTAACCTCTTAACAATGTTTATTAATTTTTAAGTCCTTACTAAATCACTTTTGGACTAATACCCTTGGGAAAGGTATGAATCCCCTTATTCCCACCAGCTATAGGTTAAATGGTACCACTACAGTTCTTTAGCATCAAATAATCCATGAAGGTTGATATGTCATTAAACAAAAAAATCAAACTGTTCCCCCTCCCCAGCTATAGGTTAAATAGTAACTCTTCTGTTCTTCGACAAGAATGGCTTTGGCATTAAATAACCATGAAGGTTTGTTTGGTTTGTTTTTATGGCATATCAACCATTGTAGGTTATTTAATGCCAAATCCATTTTTATATATATAAACACTTCTATTTTGAACAATTTATTTTAGTATAAGTACACACTTTAAATGTCTATAACTTTTCTATTTCAAGCTATTCAGTTAAGTCAACAAAGTTAAATAGTTCCAAGTATTGCTATGTATCACTAACAATTCATTTTAACATCAGTCATTTATTTACACACTGTTAAATGATCAAACAGTTCTATTTCAAATAAATCCGTTTAACATAAGCACACAGTTTAGTATTACTTGATCCATAGATAGGACCCTATCATGTGCTACCAATCTGGGCCACAGTGGACCTGGGAGCAATAGTAATAAAGGGGTACTCTGCGTTCCTGGAACCTCACAATCAGATTGTTTAGTGTCATATCCAGGATACTCATTTGGGGGAGTCTTACCTCTGTGCAGAGATGCAGTTGGTGTATTCTGCAGCCTCAGCTAACTGAGCCAAATGAAGGTTGATATACCATTAAAGAAACTGAACTAACCTCTTGTTTTTGTTCTTATTTCTCTTATTTGATAACTTGGCAAAATTTTAGATAATGAACAGATTGTTAATTTGACTGAAACCAGACAGTAAAGGCACACACACACACACACACACACACACACACACACACACACACACACACACACACACACACACACACACACAGCCCAAGGCTTAGAATACATTAACTATATTCCCTGGAGATAAGTAAGATCTTGCAAAAGAGTGTCCTGATATGACACTAAACTGCATCCAGTCCTGAGCTTCCAGTTTTGGAGATCTTGGAAGTGTGGAGTACTTCTTCAGTGCTATTATTCCCAGGTCCACTTTGATGCAGAGTGATAGTACCTATTACCATGGGTCAAATAGATCTTTTTGAAAATTATTTGTATTAGATAAGAATACTTGAAACCAAACAACTATGCAAATTATTTGTATCAAGAATAGTTACTTGAAACTATAATTGTTTACTAAACGTTATTAGCTAGTTGAAACAATATAACTTTGTGTAAACAAATGACTATTATTAAATAGAAATAATTACCTAAAACCATGTAATTATTAATATTAGATAGGAATGCTTGAAACCATACAACTGTGTGCAAATTGATTGTATTGAATAGGAATACTTGATATAAAACTATGGACAAAAAACCCTTAGGAAACTATGCAAAAAAATGTAAATATAAATGTGTAATGAATGCAGTTCCCTAACCTCTAGGCATAAAATAACCCTGGACTGGTTGACATGCCATTAAAATCAACCAACAGTCTTGACCACCATTGTTGACACTTTGTTTTTGTTAGTTTTATTTTGTTTTGTTTATTTGTTCGTTTTTTGTTTTTTTTGCTTCAGAAATTAATGGAAAATAACCAAATTTATCTAAACTTCTTTATTATCAACCATAAGTTGTCAATAGACCCAAATTGTTTCACTAGATTCTTTTTTTTTATTAAATATTCTTCATTATGTACTGAAATTTAATGGGTGTTAATAATTGTGACCAGGACTGTATTCTAGCACTGGGTTGTACTAAGCTTTGGAAATGACAATTTATATCGTTTATATCCCTTTTCCCACTTCTAAGATGTTATCAGTGATGTTTGTGTTCTTATTTTATTGTCAGACTTTGACTTAAGGTATATTTGTATATTAGCTTTCATTTAAATAGGATTTTTGAAAGTTTTTCAATTCATTGAGTGAAAAGGATATTTTAACTAAAATAAAGTATTAAAAGTTTTAAAATATTAGGGTTTTCATGTGTGTGTGTGTGTGTGTTCATTGCTTTTATCATGAATTAGAGATAGATTTACTACTCAGATTTTATTTGTAACTACATAATTGTTGAGTTACAAATTGAACTGGAAATTGCTTTATTCTCTGAGAGCATTTTAAGTCTACTAATCCAATAAAAATCTTATGAGTCTTATTTTCTTTTTCTCTTTGTCACATTATACATATATACAAACATAATGGGAATTTTAGTAATGTATATATTACAGATATTTATAATATTTCCTTAGTAAATTGTTTCTGATATTACAATATCATAGTTTGTTATATCTTTATAATTATTATTATTATTATTAACAACCTTCATGATTGTCATTTTATGCACAGAGAAAAAAGTTAAATAGTTAAGTATGTTCTTAAAGTTTATGAAAATTCTGTATCCAGTTAAGCATTTCTATTAACGTTTGATAAATTTTGAAGTCCCTTTCCCTCCCTTTGAAAAAATGGGAAAGTTTCTATTTATTTATGAAGACTTGCTTAGAGGCTGCCTCATGCAGCCTTTAAGCTTGTTATGGACTTAAATCTTATTTATAAATTGATATTATAATTAATTACAAATAAATAGAAGTATTTTATAATTGGCATTTATTGGTTATCTCCCCTTTAGCAACCATAATGATTGGGGTGAGCTTGAGCTATACTATTGCAAATTGGGATCGGAAATTTTCTTATTCTCAAAGTGACATCATTTTAGTACTGTTGTAACTCTAAATCGGCCCTGTTTGTTTAAAGAATGAGTTTTGTTAACAGGCAGACTGGTTAGAGTGACCAAAACTCTGAAGTTTTAACGGTGAGGTCTAGTGATGAGTCCCTAGAATAATTCTTTATGTCCACACAAGTATATTGGGTCCTTGCATGGTAACTCACACCTCTTGTGCCAGTCATATGGTTAGATCAGAACTGGAACAACGTCAAATGAATGACTGGAATCCGTTGAGTAACTTAACAATAAAGTTTATTGCTTTTTTCTTTTTTCCTGTATACTATAAAAAGAAAGAGTGCTTTTACAAAGTTTTTCTTTGACGATGATGGTGTGAAGCATCCTTTCCATATGCTATCCCAGTCGACTCAGATGTCTCCAGACTGAAGAAAGGATCCCAGAAAGAATGTTTTTTGACAATATCTGCCTCCACTCAGCAGAAGCTACTCACACATGGACCTGTGAAATGGCAGATTTCTTTTAAGGAAAGAAGTTTCTCTTACTTTGACTGCCTTTAAATCTGGACATAACTTTTCAAAACATCGGCCCTGTTTGTTTAAAGAATGAGTTTTGTTAACAGGCAGACTGGTTAGAGTGACCAAAACTCTGAAGTTTTAACGGTGAGGTCTAGTGATGAGTCCCTAGAATAATTCTTTATGTCCACACAAGTATATTGGGTCCTTGCATGGTAACTCACACCTCTTGTGCCAGTCATATGGTTAGATCAGAACTGGAACAACGTCAAATGAATGACTGGAATCCGTTGAGTAACTTAACAATAAAGTTTATTGCTTTTTTCTTTTTTCCTGTATACTATAAAAAGAAAGAGTGCTTTTACAAAGTTTTTCTTTGACGATGATGGTGTGAAGCATCCTTTCCATATGCTATCCCAGTCGACTCAGATGTCTCCAGACTGAAGAAAGGATCCCAGAAAGAATGTTTTTTGACAATATCTGCCTCCACTCAGCAGAAGCTACTCACACATGGACCTGTGAAATGGCAGATTTCTTTTAAGGAAAGAAGTTTCTCTTACTTTGACTGCCTTTAAATCTGGACATAACTTTTCAAAACAGACAATCCAGTGCCAATTACAGTGTAAACTTGGGATTTAGATTTTTTCCCTTTTCATGTCTAATTTAATGACTGCTACTCTGTGGTCAATTTTCAACCTAACTTGCTGGTTGTCAGATTTTTGAAATTATTTCATCTTAATGCTCCACACTCATTTGCTTACTGTCAGTCACCCTTCTCTCATATCAGTGGTACTCTGTCACACTTTTACAAAAAAAACTTTTGTTATAATGTCCCATTTTACTATGTTATGGTAATTTCATATAACAATTATATTTTTATGATATACTCATCTCATAAATATGGCTAAATAATGATCCCCACCTTACCTAAAAGAGAAAATGTGAAAATTTGATGGATTATTTTATGTAAAATTCTGTCTGTTTCTATGTAAATAGTAAACACTCTTTTGTTATATACTGCCAATAAAAAAAAAGTTCTGATAATGTTTTAACTATAGCATCATTGTGAAAGTTGATGATAATCAACTGATTAAAATTAATGGAACAAGCAATACCATAGTTCATTATGAATGCTTTTCATTGGATTCTTTTCTATTTTATTTACAATATATATTTACTCACAGATAAACCCACTCCATAGCTGGACTAAAATGATTTTATTTCATTAATTTTTTTTTTTTCAAGATAATATATAAAATATGTAACCCTATACTATACACTTTCATGATATTATTTTTTTATTTTTCAGTCTTTAATAAATTTATTTTTTTTACAATCAGTGTTACAGAACAATTTTTGAAATTAGTAATTTCTGAATAAGCAGAATAGTTTCAATTCAAATTTTTATTTACTATCTAAACTTAACAATCAAAGAATCTAAGAATTCATGTATTACAATATTGTTTTTGTGATTTTTTTAATGTTCAATGGCATCTCTTTTCTGAGTTTTAAGTCGACATGTATAAACCAAAACAGATGTGACTTGTTTATATTTAGACTATAAATGAAATGTTTAGATCTAAACATTTTGAAAATTAAAATTTTTTTTGGTATTCTTTCTTAGTTCTTTTATCTAATCAAATTATGCAGTGAGGAATATTTATTATTAAGATATTTCGAGTTTTTCTTATATTATAAAACTTTGTAGTTTTGAGTAACATTCAGGTGTGATTGAAAAAACTTAATTTTTGAATTTAAAAAAATTGTTTAAGTAATGATATCAAATCATTTTTGATGTTGCAATTTTAAAAGTCAATCCACCTTTTTGAAGTAATTCCTGATACTGTTATACTATTTTTTTTGGTGTTTATTTTGTGTGTTATGTATGACTTGATATCATCACATTTATTATATCACTTGATATATTTTTTTATTTGTCAGTTTTCTTTTATCCATTAATGATGGATTCATTTTAAATACAATCAAGCTTAAAATTAATGCATGACATATAAAAAGAATGACATTGATCGAAATTTTAAAAATAAGTTTGAAAAAATAATGAGTAGAGTGTTTGGCAATGGTCCAGGTGACCGGGGTTCATCCCCAGGTTGGGTCATACCTAAGACTCAAAAAATGGTACTTGATGCCGTTTTGTTTAACACTCGGCATTATAAGGTAAGGATCAAGAGTAAAGTGGAGCAATCGAGGGAAAGAGTAGTGCTCTCCCTTACACCTCAATGTAGTAGCTATTGAAAAGGGAGCCTTTGTATTACCCATGACTAAGGTTACTAACTTATTTACATCTAACTTTAATTGTAGTATAAGTGTATTATCATATGTACTATGGTTAGTTAAGTATGGTACAATGGTACAAAGCCAAATGTTGGTAGAAAGATTTTTTTACCAATTTTCTAAGTGGCAAGGGTCTGTCTCTCTGTCCTATAAATATGATTAGGATCTCATTCATCTTTATCTCATTACTAATAGTTTTATGTCTCCTATAAAATAGCAACCCAGTTGGCTGGGGTTGTAGAATACACCGACTGCATCTCTGCAGAAGGGTATGCCCTCACCTGCAATGAATGTCCTGAAAATGACACTAAACAATTTGATGATGAGGCTCTAGTAATGCTGGAGCTTTGGGGAATGTATAGTACCCCTTTGTTGCCTTTGCTCCCAGGTCCACTCTGGCCCAGAGTGTTAGTACCTGAAAGGGTCCTATTTATGGGTCAAATAGAACTGTTTAGCATTTAAACTGGGTGCAGATAAATAATGTATGCTAAATTGAATTGTTTGAAATTGGACTGTTGCATCATTTAACTGTGTGTAAACAAATGACTGATGTTTTAATTGAATTGTTTGTGATACATAGCAATATTTGGAACTATCTAACTTTGACTAATGTTTACTAATATATATATTTGAATATTCTACATTGGGTACAAAATTTTATTACACTCACAAGTAGACCAATTTAAATTTTTTTTTTTGATAAAATCAACTAACTGGTTTTGGTCCTCACTCATCACAGTTGAATTGAGGACAACAATTAAGGACAAGGGGCAGGGACTGTGTGATGTAAAAGAGAAAAAGAAATATGCAAGTTGACTAGAAAGGGAGGGGTAAATTAAATTGTAATCAAATTCAGACCCAGTAAACATTCCCTCTGTTTACAGAGGGACAGTTTATGGATGAGAATATGAATGGTGTTGTCCTCGATTCAACTATGATCAGAGAGGACTGAAATGGGTTAGTTAATTTTATCTAAAAAAAAAAAAAAAATTAATATTGGTCTACTTTGTGTGTGTGTATATATATATATATATATATATATATATATATATATATATATATATATATATATATATATATATAAAAAACTGGATTTGGCATTAAATAACCTACAATGGTTGATATGCCATAAAATCAAACCCATCCATAAACCTCAAAAATAGAAAGTGCAATCAACAGATAAAATTATGTATGTTTTTGTGTTTAATCTAATGATTGTTTTCTTTTTTCTATATATAATGATGATGCGCAAAGTTGAGGGAAAAATATTCCCAACTGAAAATTGTGCTTATTACTTCATGTAACTTGAGTAACAGTGAAAATGATTGTGATAACTTGATATATGTGAGGTTCATGCAATAAATAAGGTGCCTAAAGAGTTGGCAATAGGAAATCAATAATGATGGTTCTTTTCATGTCCTATAAAACAGTCTGTATGATCTTTTTTACTGACCACTTGGAGTTTTGGGGAATGTGAAGTATACTGACCAATTAGGATCTCATCTATGTATTTAATAAATCTGTTTAAAAATTATTTGTATTAGATAGGAATACTTGATACCATATAACAGTAAATTATTTGTATGAAGAATAGTTACTTAAGGTTATAGCTGTTTAATAAAGATTATTATTAATTATTTGAAAACATAATTTTTAGTATTGGGTCGGAATATTTGTGTTGATTTGTTAATTATGTTCACCAAACACAAGTTTAAGTTGGAAATGTTTGTGGCAGTCAGCTGATAGGTGGTATATATTGATTGTTAGGAGTACTGTCCCACTGGTTGATTACTCTGTGGTAAAGGTTTGGATTTTAACCTTGCTGTATATCTGAACCCCTAGTTTTGTTGGGATTTTTCCTGACTTAAAAGGTTGACTCGTACACTGCAACTTACAGTATGTCATAAAGGAGGCACTCTTAGTGTAATGGTTATCATCATAGGAAACGGATTCAGTGACCCGAGTTCAAAACCTAAATAAAGCTGTTTGTTTTTCACTTAATGCTAATGCCTTTGCAAAAAGTATGAATTCAACCATTTACCATGGGGCAGACTGGGGTCTTTAGTCTTGGTAAATCAACCAGTCTAAATGAAAGGAAACTCTGAAATCATATCATCTGTAAGTAAGTTGTAAGTAAAGTTGACAACCATAGTTGAGGGTGACCTGAAGTCTCCCTTTTCGATAGCTACTACACCAATTTGTAGGGAAGGGCACTACTCCTTTCCCAGGATTTTTCCACTTTACCCTTGATCCGTACCTTATAATGCTGAGTGTTAAGCAAGGAGGCATCAAGTACCATTTTTTAAAGTCTTTGGTATGACTCGACCTGAGATTGAACTCAGGCCTCCCGGGCCATTGGCAAACACTCTAACCATTATGCCAATGTCCGGTCATCGGTGCCCATCTTCTCACCTGTTCTTTCATTTTGTTGTAAGTTTTTATGGCCTCCATCTTTGTTGTTGTCACCTTGTGCTGTGTCTTCTGTTGTGGTCTTGTTTATTTCTGTCAACCCAACTGTTTTAGTTCTTTGCTAGGATGACAACACAGAAACCATTTTTATGTGTACACATTTTATTTCTTATAACACATTCATCTTTACCTGTGTGACTTTGGTGGAAATCAAACAGTTGTCAGCAATTAATGAATTATTTAAAGTATTTTCTAAACTTTTAGAACCCCTTGGTTACCTGACTGAGAATATCCAATCATAGGAGTTAGTGATACAAATAGAGATGTAGCATTTCAACTGCTTGGGTTGAGAGTTTCTCATTAACTTCTAGAGCCATTTTGGTCACCTGGTTGAAACTATCCAATGAGAGCCATGGTCTCAGATTAACCAAGCTTTCGGTTATACTGTGTTAGAATGCTACACTACATGACGATAATAGAGCTCACCAATTATGTTGTGTGTGTGTGTGTGTGTGTGTATATATATATATATATACACACACACACACACACACACACACACACACACACACACACACACACACACACACACACACACACACACACAATTTGGACAAAATGCACAATCGCTTTTACAGTTTAGTAGCATTACTTTGTGACAATAACCACCATACATCAGTACTTGAATTAAAACCAAAATAAGTGTCTGATATTCTGAGATAATTGATTTCCATTATTCCACAGATAATTCAGGCTATTGTAATATTTGATGTCTTCAATAACAAATTGTTAAGGATATGCAAGTGGTATTATTTATTTCTGATCTTAACAATTATTGAAAAATTACTGCAGTTGTGATAGGATCTGATAAAAATGAACTAAAAGAAAGGCTAGTCAAAAATTGATTACAATTATGCTTTATCTAAGAAATCTGTCCTGTCTGCTAGGGCCATAGAATATGCTGACTGCACATCTACAGAGGGGTCCCCCTCTTCCAATGAGTGTCTTTAGTATAACACTACACTGCATTTAATGGTGAGGCTCCAGTCCTCATTACTCCTTGGTCCCTTCTGACCCAGATTGGTACTACTGTTAGGGTCACATTTATGGGTCAAATAGAATTGTTCTATCATTTACTAAGAATTATTAGTTATTTGAAACTGTGCAGTGTGTTCAAATCATCTATATTACATAGAAATAGAATGAATAGATGAATAGAATTATTAATGTTAGATAACAATACTTGAAACCATTTAACAGTGTGCAAACAAATAATTAATATTGGATAAGAATACTTGTAATCATTTAACTGCCAATAAATGAGCTCTAAAAACTTGTTAAAGTTACCTACAAATTATTCACTTACAAATCATAAAAAAACATTTTGAATTAAATAACCCGCAAGTGTTGATATGTCATAAAACACCAACCAACCTTATCTCAGAAATGCATGTCCTGCAATAGTAATGATCATACAGTTATAATATAGAAATATATTTGAAAATGTTTAGCTATGGGAACAAAATTGGAAAGTGGCTTTTGTGTAATACTTATATTAGGGTAGTACTGGACATTGGCATAATGGTTAGAGGGTTTGCCAATGGCCCGGGAGACCTGGATTCAATCCCAGGTCAAGTCATACCAAAGACTTTAAAAATGGTACTTGATGCCTCCTTGCTAAACACTCAGCATTATAAGGTACGGATCAAGGGTAAAGTGGTGTAGTAGCTATTGAAAAGGGAGCCTTCGGGTCACCCTCGACTATGGTCGCCAACATATTAGGGTAGTGGGTTCGGCATGTAGTACACCCTTTAAAAAGAACAAACAGCAGAGAGTCTCTATGGTATAATGATTAATATGCTGAACTGTGACATCGTTGTAAGCAAGTTTGAACTTCAGTTAAACTATTTTACAGGTATATCTCGGGTTATATTGTTTTGAGTTAAGTCATTCTTGATTATACATCGTTTGTCAAAAAAATATATGGAAAAATAAAAATCAAGTTTAAGTCATTTTATTCATCTTTATGTCTGTCCGCCACACTTATTGAAGTCGTAATATCTCTAGAAAAGCGTTAAAAGCTCATAAAATCATTTTACTGTACAATAAACAAGAATAAAAGTATATAAAATCATATTAAAATACGTACATTTACAGTAAATGTTAATATAATCATCATAAATCCTAGAGAACGAAATATGAAAACACCTGTAACAGTTGACATCTTATTTATTGGTCTTTAACTATAATTAGTTTATTTTCTACTATCACAAAATAATTTTAATAACTATATTTCTTATTTAACCTTACAAAATCATTTTAGTTTATAATGTCTTAGAGCAAACTACATTCACAAATAAAGAATCCGCAATGTACTGTAAAGATTGCCAAATTGTAAACAACTACATTTACAAGTATGTCTGTACATGTATTCATAAATTTAGATTACTTATTCCTCTGTACAATATTAAAAACTAAAATTTGTAAGCTTAAAGTAGATTCTTATTGATTTTATATTGTTAAAAATGCGTTTATAAATAAAATACAGAATTGAAAATGGTTATTTGTGGTTTAGCCTAGTGACAAGTAAATTCAACTTAAGTTGCCTCTCCCAGAACAAATTACCAACATAAGGTGAGGTATACCTGTATTAATATCCTTGGGAACAGTATGAGCTACCTTATCCCTCCCCTCCCACTAGTTAAATGGTACTACTACTGTCCTTCTGAAAGATGACTTTGGCATTAAGTAACACACAAATCAAACAAAAAAAATAAATAAAACTGAAGAATCACTATAGGTTTTCTGCATGAAGTGTTTTACTATAGAAATATATTGGAAAGGACCTTTTGAATAATACTTAGGACAGGGTAATAAGTTTCAGCATTGTAATGTACTATGTAATAATAAGTACTATATGCTATTTGTTGAATTAAAACAGCAATTAAATGTCTGATATTCTGAGAATAATAATTTTCATTAGATCATGATCTTTTTATCACCATAGCTGATTTGTACATATTGTTTTTGATATTTAATTCTCACTCAGTACTGGTGTACTTTTAGGAAGAAAAGAATTTAAAGTATCAAAGTCTTGTGAGTTTGAACTCTGCTCTCTTCTATTGAAGAAATGAAAAGTACTGGTTAAAAATCAATGACTCTGATACCAGTGAGTTGAGCAAGTTTGAAATACCATGATAAAATGAAGATAAGTTTTAGAAATTCCAGGAAAATAATTTTTTATTCATACTTTTGACTACTGAATGAAGATTATCTGAGGAAAAAATACTTGTTTTAGATTACTTTAACCTCTTAACATGGTGTTCTAAACTAATATTGTATAGAATACCATGCTTCTTACCTACACATCCTAAGTATTGGCTTAGAATAATCCACAGGTCTCATGTGGCTTACAGTACACGCTCTTCCTTGATAGTCACTCATCTTGGAACTGAACAGGCACATCTCTGTTTAACTTAGGTAATCTAACAGGAATTGGGGAATTCCGTGTGATTCGACACATAACTTAAATTATGTTAGGGCTCCATCTATGGGTCAAATAGATATGTTTGAAAATTATTTGTATTTGATAGAAATATTTGAAATCTTGTAAATTTGTTTATATTAAGAATAATTACTTGAAGCTATAATTGTTTACTAAGGATTATTTGTTATTTGAAACCATATAACTGTGTAAAAATGAAAAAAAGACTCAGGAACAACTACACAAAAAAACTAAGTATAACCTTCAGGCATAAAATAACCCCGATGGGTTGACCTGCCAATCAATCAAACTATTCTGGCTACTTTGATATTCTTAGTGCCAAGTTTGTATTAGCCCTTGCATTTTAACACTGGTGGTATAGATGGTGGCTGTATGGGTGACTAAAAAGTCTTCTATACAACTTTGCTCAGACCTTCATCCAGATAGAGATCCATGGTTTTGTAAGACCAAATGCCACCAAAACCAAATTCATCAGATTTTACTATGTATATAACAAGAAATTTTCATTTTTAAGATACTATAGAAAGATCAATGCAATAATTTTGTCAAGTGATATCATTAAATTTTCTTCACATGAGTAAAATATATTGGTATATATACTGTATATTCTAAGTATAAGGATAATATATTGCGGGGGGGGGGGGCTTATATATATGTGTGTATATTCTTAGTGTGAGATTTAATGATGAGCCTATACTTTTATCTTGGATCATGAGTTGTTGTTAAAAATTAGCTGGAATATGAAAAAGTTTTTTTGCATTATTTAAAGATAGTCAGACATTTTTCATGATATTTTCATTAACGATAATTGATTTGATCATTCGATTATCACCACTTGACAAAAATGGTATTATTTGAATAAATAATCTTTGTCCTTCTTTCAGTATGTCTATTTGATCCTTTATGTTTGTTGTTTTTTTTTTAATGTTTATTGTTGTACTAGTTGCCAATTGTATGCATGTATATGTTTTCTTTGACTAATGAGGGTAAACATTTTGAAATGTTAACTAAATTATTTTCTGAAACACATCTGTTACATCAATTCACATACTTAAAAACATGTGGAATCAGATTGGCAAGTTTTGCAAATAAAGAAATTAGCATAACTAACACATTCTATCAACACAATGAATTGCATATGAGATAATCCTTCTAAAAGTTCTACATTAAAATTTGTGAATGGAAATGTTTTGTTCTGTTATATGTATCTTAATAAATCATTGTATGATAAAAAAAAATGGCCCATAAATTAACTGTGTTTTTATAATGTCCACTAATTTCTTATTAGTAAATTTGGTTTTCATGGACATATGTTTGTATAATTGTCTTATAAAAGAAACATGATTTTTGAGATGTAATAGCTTTTTGTATTGACTGAATGACATTGTATTGGTTTAGTCTAAACATTATAATGTTGAACAAATGGTAATTTGTTATATAAAAGCTCTCATCACCACCACTTTGGATGCTCTGGTATGGTGGATATGTTTGAAAATTTGTGTAGGAGTGATTGACAAGGTCAGGTCAATAGAGGCTTAGAATACCCGGACCGTATTCCCTGCTAAGGGGTAAGGCTCTCCCCTAAAGGAGGTCTCAGGTATTGCATTAAACTGCATCTGATGGTGAGGCTCCAGATCTGGGGATTGTAGAGTACCCTTTCATCACCATTACTCCCAGGTTCACTCTGACCTGGAGTGGTAGTATCTGTTAGACTCTCATCTATGGGTCAAATAGGACTGTTTAAACCTTTTTATTTGATTGGACCATATGCAGAAAAATACTCTTAAGAAAATATCTACACCAAATAATGTAAATATGAACATCCAATGAATGCAATTCTGTAACCTTCTGGTATTGAATAATCCTAGACGAGTTGACATGCCATTAAAATCAGACAACTAGCCAAGGAATCAATCAGGCATTGGTCAAGGTTTAAATTTCTGCTGAAGCAGCTATGGAAAACAGTTGGAAATCATATGGGTTCTAGTTGATTGGCTTTGGGCAGTCACATAGTATCAAGTTTTAGTCAGATTTGAAAAATTAGTTGAGTTTAAGAAGTCAAGAAAACAGTGAACTAATTTGGGGCATAAGTGAAACCATCCCTCTCATGCCTTATAAATGAAATAACAACTTTCCTCTATCGATTTTTTTTTTTTTTTTTTTTTTTTTTTTTTTCTTTAACTAAACAAAAAAACAAAACAGAAAGCATATCACTTGGTGAGACCAATCATAGTTGTATCTATTTACCTAACCCCTCTACCACAAGCAGGATGTGACATAGTTACACGAAGTACAACTGGTTTGAATTCAGTTTTCCTTCTCCTAGACTGGTTGCCATACCAAGGTTAAAGAGCCAAGGCGATCATACTATTTATCCATAGCTAGAAGGAGAATAGTTGGATGCACATTTTTCCCAAAGGTATTGGTGCTACATTGAAATGCAAATATACATATCAAAATAAATGAGTGGTTTTTCTCGTCACATCCTTGTCATTTTTTTCTGTCATAGCTCAAGTGACAATTTTCAAGGATCCCCTTCCTTCACACTTTGTAAGTATATTTAGATAAAAGTAATTCTAGTTTCTCATAGTTGGAATTGCTTTTTATAGCAGTCATGAGCAAATTGCTGCCTATGGTGCTTACTGAATGCTCTGCTTAATTTCACTTCAATATACAAATCATTCATATTGAATACATTTTTTTTTTTTTTTTTTTTTTTTTTTTTTTCAAGTATTCATTTTTAAAAATTATTTTATACTGTGTCATGGCTGCAGGATGTGTTAATCACATTGATATTACTTATTATATACCAAAACTTCAATTTTAAAATCATCTTTTTCTTATTTCCATGACATAGTGACTAATGTGCTGAACTGCAACATTGTAAATGAGTTTAAGCTCAAGT
This sequence comes from Sepioteuthis lessoniana, assembly GCA_963585895.1. NCBI lineage: Eukaryota > Metazoa > Mollusca > Cephalopoda > Myopsida > Loliginidae > Sepioteuthis > Sepioteuthis lessoniana. The sequence continues at coordinate 292,594 of CAUZXS010003576.1, forward strand.
TATGTACTTACATTCAATTTAGAACTTAATTCAATTTAAAACTAATAAAATACCCTCTTATCCCTCCCTGTGGGTTAAAAAGAATCGTTACTGTTCTTTTACAAGGGTGACTTTAGCATTAAATAACCCATGAAGGTTGATATGTGTTGTGGGAGCCTTACCCATCTTACCATAATGGACTCTTCTCACCGTTATTAGTACTGAGAGATTTTGCTGCCAGACGGGCAGATCAGTACTAGACTTCTTACCTTTCTATGTAACTCTATCTTTCTTGTGTAATATAATCTGTTATCTAATATCTGTGTTTGTGTTTTCATTAGTGGCCCTTTCCGGGGCCACAACAATATGCCATTAAACAAAGAAACTAAGCTAACTAAATGAATTAATTGAATACTGAATTACAAAACATTACTTATTTGCCAGTGTTCAATACAATTTACATTAGAAAAGAATCAGTTTAGTTATAAATGAGACTGCAACTTTAATCCTTGAATTATTTCTTAATGGGCAGGATGGGTTTGGTGCCCGTGGTGTAATGGTTATCGTCATAGGAAATAGACATGGCAACACGAGTTCAAATCCTGGATCAGGCTAATTGCATTTCACAAAGCATTAATACCCTTAGGAAAGGTATGAATCCAATTATTCTCCCTTCAGCTATGGGTAAATAGTAGGACAGACTGAGTTCTTCAACCTTGGTGAAGCAACTAGTCTAGGAGATGGAAAACTCTGAATTCAAACCTGTTAAACTCCGCTTAAAAATTGACCCTGTGTTATATCCTGCCCGAGTGGAGGGGTTAGTAAATATGGATGTGTTTGGTGGGCATTGAGGAGATCACAAATATTAGATTTATGATACCAAAGCTAGATAGTTTGTTCATTTATGTGATGTGTATGTTTTGAACAGGTTTTATGTTAAAAATGTATCACTAGTGGTCATCACACCAAATCAGACATTCTTCTAGGTGTATGATATCCAAAAAATAGTCTATGTGAACCTGCAATTTTTTTTTCTGTCTTATAAAGTTATTTATAAATATAAACTAATAAATTTACTCCATGCATACTCCTATATACTCCTTACCTGGCTTTTTGCTGGGTTGTCTGGCATTCGTGTCGGATGGGGTATCAAAACCAATGGCAGATTCGAGGCCAAAAAGCCCCCAACTTCGGTTGGGCCACCCTCTGGTGGGCGAGCTGCTTTTTTGTCCCCTATGCACCCCTTGTATAGCACTAGACCTCACAGTCTAGTTCAAGCTATATTCTGGCATACGTGCCTGGATCTAGATTTAGGTCCGTGATACTGCTTGACTCATTAGACCCACATTGCACTTAGTGAGTCAATGACTAGCAGGGTTCGAGTCTTGGCTCATTCCTGACCTTCCCCTCCTCTTTGTGTGTCAAGTCCTGTCTAGTGGGAGGCAGCGACAAATACAATACTCCTATGCTTTTATTCATCCTCAGTGGGGTCTCTATGAACCACTTTAAGAAGCCCTAGTTTATACTCATGGATTGACTGAAAGGTTCAGTTGGAAATTCCCTGAAGGTTACCAGAGATGGGAACATTTATAGCAAATTTAATTCTATTTAGGCTGTATTTGCACATAAAGGGGAACTATAGTTATAAAAGTTCTTGTGTATGTTTATATATAAATCTATGTAAATGTTCAAACATAAAAAACCTCAAAAAACAAGGTATTCAACTATGAATATAGTCATCCCCTGAATACAAGTTCGCACATTACATTTTATATATATATATATATATATATATATATATATATATATATATATAATAAAGATAGATTTTGTCTATATAATTTTATTAAGATCCTTTCAAATTTCCTGATAAGTGTCTTGTTTAGGTTGGCATTAGTAGATGAATTTATCAAAATTGTCCCAAGCACTTTCGGACCTTTCATAGGCCATTATCAGGGGTTGTTTGCATGTGTGAAGAGTGTTTTTTTTTTTTTAAAGAGTTTTTTTTAGGTTTTTATAACATTACAAAATTGCATAAACACGAAGTTGGATAAAACTGAGATACCAATGACATTAAACGAATTTAAAACAGAACTCTATTGACAGAAATAGAATATTAAAAAAAGAAAAAAGACCAAAAGCATTTCAAAACATTGTCGTTATTTTCAAAGTTAATTCTATTACACATGCAAACAACCCTTGGCGATGGCCTATGAGAGGTCTGAAAGCACTTGGTACAATTTTGATAAATTCACCTACCAATTCCAACCTAAAACCAAGACACTTATCGGGAAACTTTAAAGGATTTTAATAAAATTATATAGACGAAGTAGTAAAGTTGGCGACTTTAGTCGAGGGCAACCAGAAGGCTCCCTTTTCAATAGCTACAACACCAAAATGTAGTGGAGGGCGTTACTCTTTCCCTGGATTGCTCCACTTTACCCTTGATACATACCTTATATTGCTGAATGTTATGCAAGGAGGTGTCAAGTACCATTTTTAAAGTCTTTGGTATGATGTTACCTGGGATTGATCCAAGGTCTCCCGGACCTCTGGCAAACACTCTACCTACAAGGCCAATGAGCCGGTTCAAACATGCTTAAATGAAAGACTGCTGCCTAACTACACACACATACACACATTATATATATATATATCCTTATATTATCCAACATCAAGTCAGCTGATGTGGGAACAATTCTTTTTTCGAGTTTTCTTTCTACAATATCCATGTAATGCAAAATCTGAAAGAGAGCTAAATGTAAAATAATAATGAATTAAATTACACAACAAATAACACTCTATCAGAAATTAATAATGACACCGCTAAATTTGCTTGTAAACTAAACATAGAAGACAGAATGGGAAAAATCATTGAAAAGAAATGCTTACATTCTCTTTAAGGATCTTAAGCCCAATTTTTATGACAAAAAACAATGTAAGTTAGTTAACCCATCAAAAACTGAACTAGGTATAATTTCAAAAAAAAATATTATCAAAAATATTGTATTGAATATACTAAAAAACTATAACCTTTGGAAGAACTCTTATGATACTTATAAAATGGTTTAAGAAAATTTACAACAAAAGAAATATTACATTTGATTAATTCTATATTATGGATTTTTATCCATCTATCACAAAGGAGTTATTGTTAAATTGTATAAATCATACTTGCAACTTCTTTGATATAACCAATGAACTATTGGAAATAATATTAAATTGTAGAAAATCCACTATTCATAAAAATTCGACTTGGATCAAAAGTACTACTGACAACTTTGATGTCCCCATAGGTGCATATGACTCTGCATGAATTGCTGACCTGGTGGGGTTATATATATATTAGATACTTTGAGTAGGATTATCGACTCTAAGCAAATAGGCTAAATTAGGGATGATGGCCTCATTTTTATACCTGAGAGTAATTGCTCAACACATCAAGAATTCAAAAGAAAATTTTAAGGGCCTTTAAATTACTGGGATTTAAAATTAAGATAATGTCTAATCTAAAAGTAGTGAATTTCTTAGATATTACTTTTAATTTATCTAAAAATAGCTTTAAACCCTTCCATAAAGACAAACTAATCCTCTCCTATATTAATGTTAATTCTAACCACCCTAGATCGATAATCAGACAAATCCCAAATGCTGTTAATATTAGAATTAAAAGATTATCTTCTAATAAAAAATCTTTTATGAAAATTAGATATATGATGAGGCCCTTCAAAAAAAGTGGATTTAAACAAAGATTAGAATACCTAGAAATTCTTAAAGATAATTTTGAGACTTGTAATCATGAAAACAATGACAATAAAACAACAACAATAATAATAGTAATAGTAGGACTGTAAATGATGTGACAAATAATAAGTTGAATAACACTAGTGATAGGAATAACAATGATAACAGCTGTAGAAATAAAATAAAAAAACTACCCACAGGAAAAGAAATATATGGTTCAACCCTCTTTTTGTAAATTACCTACTATTAATATAGGTAAGTACTTCCTAAGGCTTATAGATGAAAATTTCAATGAAAATAACCCATTTAAAAAAATTTTTAACAGGAAATCAATTAAAATCAGTTATTCTTGCACTAATAATTTATACAAAATTTTTAGCAACTATAATAAAAATTTCATTGAAAAATCATGTTGAGTAAACCATTATGCAACTGCAGGGTTAGAGAAGAATGTTCTGTTGGTGGTAAATGTAATTCCAAAAATGTAGTGTACAAGACAACCATTTTCCCAATGGAAAACAGAAAGAACATAAAAATATACTTTGGAATTTCTGCTGGAAATTGGAAGCAGGGGTTCTATTGTCATAGGCATTCTTTTTCTGACCCTTTCTTAAGAAACCAAACAGCCCTTTCTAAATGGTTTTGGAGATTGAAGGATAGTGGCCTTACACCATTAGTTAGATGGAATTTTATTAAAAGATCAATTACCCCAAGTAATTTCAATCAAGAAGAAAAAATTAGTATTATAAAAAATAGAAATACCAGTTAATTACTAAATCAAAGAAATGAATTGATATTTAAATGTCAGCCTAAAAATAGATATAAGCTTATGTGAAATGACTTTAGGGCTTATATATATATATATATATATATATAATTGAAGTAAATGTACTTTGGATTTGAGTATATGTTTTAAAACTTGATCTAAATTAATTCTTATATTTTAAACATTTTTTTATTTAAATTATGTAATAAGCAATATCAGGTATTATTTTGTATTGATTACAGAGTGCATATTATGAATGATATTTTTGTAACACATAGTAATAATTATTAATATTAATTAGAATGATTTGTTATTGGTATTAATTATTAAATGTTAATTATTATATTAAATAATAACATATTGTGGTAGTTGTTGATGTCTATTATTGTTTTTGTTGGCATTGATGTTATTAATATTTATAATAATAATAATAATAATGAGTTGATTAGTTTGTAATATTAATAGGTTTGACGATAAGTAGTGATAATTGTAATATCAATTGTGATGATAATTGTTAATATGGTATTATCTATAATACTTGATTTTATTTATAAATTTAAGGATTTGAGTTTTGATAATGATAAGAATATTATGTGTATGATATAATTGTAATCTGGAGGATATACAATATGACATATTTGTTTATAATTTTAGATAATGTCTTAACAGTAACTGGTATAATTTTTATTTTTACTTTTAATGTGATCAATTATATTGAATAGTATTAAAATGACAATTTTTTTTTTTTTATAAAACAGTATAAATGTACAATATAATATTTTATAATATAATTTAATTTTGTTAAGAGGTTATCAATTTCCATCTAAGTTGTTTATAGTTGATAGTTTTCTTTCCCTAAATCAATTTATTCCTTTATTCTATATTTTTTTACTTATCTCCTTCATTTGGGTTTGAAAGTTTGCTTACCATTAGATAAAAAAAGAGGTGGAAAGAAAAGAGAAGCCAAAAATTGATACATCTTGATACAGGAATTAAATGTCATTTGTCAATTAGTCAGGAAAAACAAATGATCTGGTCTTTACATGAAAAAATAGAAAATAAGCAAATAAAATTTGGGTTCGGGAGATAGGGTGGCCGGAATTTTGTGGGTTTTTCTAAATCATTAGAAATTTCTCATTTCTTTATCTGAAGATCCAGATTTAACATTTTAAAAATATAGGGTCTGCTGAAATAGATATTATTACAAAAAATGAGTAATTTTTAAAGGTTTTTCTTTTATATGGTGTGTGTTTTTATATATATATATATGTATATATATGCAGCATTTCTCCATTGATACATATTTGGTTAAATATATAGACATTTTTTGTCAATCCTTTTGAGTTGCCATATCTATCTTATGATATTCAACGGGAATTGGTTGATAAACCTTCCATAATTAGTTAAAGGATTAAAAAAAGTATGTAGACAAAAAATGTCTATAATATTCAATCAAATTTATTTTTTCTGCCTGATGATTGTTGTATAAAGACAGCATGAAACCAGTAGTTGCAGATAAGCATCCATGCTTTTTAAATATATTTAAAGACTTATATATATTTATTTATTATATTATATTATATAATAGGTCTATCACAGATATTGACCACTCTTTAAACTATACCACATTTGGTCTACCACAAACCCATCAAGTGAGGTAGTTATACCCATACACTGTTGTTATATATATAATTCACCAATGATTTGTGATTTGTTTTTATTTTTTCCAATGGTGATACTAATAATAATAAATTGCCTATTTGACAAACGGAAAAAAGAAATGAAATAATCTGTATTTGTGAAGAAAAAGTAAAAAAAAAAAAATAAGAATTGGAAATAAAAAATACCAATTCAACACAAAAGACATTGCCCTTATCGATCAAATTTTGAAATGCAAAATTAGTGCCCTTTTTGCGATTGGTTCTGGGTTGATTATAACTTGATAACATCTAAAGTGAGAGTTGCATTTTACTTCCCTAAACAGTTGTCATTTGTCACTAGGCAGTTCTGGTGTAAAACTGCTGATTATAAATGTTAGTAAAGATTAGTAATTTGCTTTCAATTAGCAATGAGGAAACAGACAGGTAAGCACACATCTTCTTTTCGCCTGACTGACTGTTAACAATACAGCTAGCCAGCTGTTGATAATCATTGCTACTGTTTTGAAATTTTTAACCCCCTATTTCTGTTTATTCAAAATAAACACTTTGTAGCTTTTTAAAATAAATATATATATAGAAATAATAAATAGAAATGCATTTAAAAAAATTTTTTTTTTTTTTTCCTCATTTCTCTAATTTGACTCTTGTCCTATCAGGAATAGCTTGATACACAACTTGATTTCAAGTGAGGGAAAACATGGCAGAAGCTGATTCAAAATTTTATAATTTTAGAAAGACTGCCAAATTCAAATCTGTTTGGAATTATTTTTGATTTGAAGTAAGTTGTAAAGTTGGCGACCAAAAAGCTCCCTTTTCAATAGCTACCACACCAAGGTGTAGGGGAGAGTGCTACTCCTTTCCCTGAATTGCTCCACTTTACCCTTGATATGTACCTTATATTGCTGAGTGTTAAGCAAGGAGGTATCAAGTACCATTTTTAAAGTCTTTGGTATGACATGACCTGGGATTGAACCCAGGTCTCCCGGACCATTGGCAAACACAAAATGGAAACAAGAAAGTTGTCCAAAAACATCCTATTTACTCAACCTGTAAAACTAAACTTTGATGACTAAATTATCGACACTTACTTTTCTTTTATTAATTTCAATGTATTTCAATTTTTTTAATGCTTTTATTTTCATTAATTCATTTAAAAAAAAATTTTTTTTTTGTATATTCTTTCCTTTTTTTTTTTTTTTTTTTTTTTTTTTATTAGAAAAAGATTTCAAATGAGTGATAAATCAAAATGTGAACGAT